>JAGVSP010001502.1:0-112543 GCA_022494985.1 Micrasema minimum
GCACGCACTTCAGTTATTTCGACTTTAAGATAATCAGTCTTACGCTTCAAAACCAGTCCAAGATATCACACATGAAATATTACTATGAAAATCACATTATAAAATCTTAGGATATGGGTACCCAAATATTTCAATTTTAGTACTGCTTTCAAATAGTCAGAAATAACTGTGCTAGGAAGCAGGGGGAACAAGTTGTGGTGGAGCGGGATTCGAACCTAAAGATTCCAATCCGGAATCCGCGAATCTAACACTAGACCGCAACCCGGTTCTTGATCATCCCTTGTCTTTTCCGGCCCTCCTCAACTACTACATCCAGGCACACTCACGTAAAAAAATCTTTTAAACGTTTTTCCATCCTAAATTTTATGAAGTTCTTTTACCACTAAATACGGGGTTTTACTAATTTTGAAACGCTAGATTTCTAATACGATTCGTATTATTCTAATGTACAGTTCCACCAGTGTTCCATTATACACTCGTATATAATTCCGTAATGTGATTTCCATGATAGGCCGTGATTGGATTTCTACTGATATTGTGTAGTGTTGTTTGATAATAATAGGACTCATATCACTAAACAAGGCTATTATTTTAGCTCCGCAAATGAGCATTTCCCATAGAACAACGTGAATAAACGGTTAACGGAAATACGCTCTTAATCAACGACCAAATAATCACAGATTGAAATGCTAATTTGCCGGTTGATTTGCATGTAAGTGACTCAATAAAAAATAATTGCTAGAGTGTAAATCAATTGATAATAATGTCGTTATTTGACATAACTATGCGGGTCGCTGAACAAAAAAAGGTAAAATTGAAAAAAAAACACATATTTTTTTATTTCTTTTTATATCCCTACAGAGATGAAGTAGAATTTTTTGCGAATTCAGGAATATGGATATTCGAGCGTTTACAGGGCTTTTGACCTGTTGGGCTGGGTTAAGTGGCCACTTTACGTATTACAACATTCCCCATTCCGCTTATTAGCGAATATCCAACCAGGTAACATTTTTGATTTTGTATATATGTTACGAATCGAAAACCATTCACCAGCGCGTAACTAGCTGCATCTATGCATTGATATTAAAGTTAAGTATTTATTAGCAAATCACCTCATTTTTGTAGTTAAGACTCTGATCGAGTTAAATTAATTACTAGTAATCGCCTGCAGATGACTTATATTTAGACCAGGAATTTTATACAACATTTTGGGTGTGTTCAAATACTTGTACACAAATGTGGATCTATTCCGAGACGGAGTAGGTATATAATAATAATAATAATAATATGTTTTTATTCCAAACCTTGAGGTGGTGAGTGCAAGCCTCCAAGGTTCATATAAAATAATACACTTGTACAACATAATAAGTATCGTATTTTTTTTTTTTTTTATATATATATATTTTTTTCTTTCTAGGGTGGCTTCAGCATTAGAAGCCACCTTTTGTAAATTGGCGAGTGGATCCACCCTGCTGTGGCTTGTAGAAGGGGAGTTTTTTTGTCGTCTTTAGGCGTTGCCACAGGCTCCCAGATCTTTTGACGGAGGAGGGCCGGGAAGGAATTAACGCGTCCAGTGGTAAACATTCCGGATGCACTGCAGTGCCTGGGTAGCCCAAAGAGTTGTCTGTATATCGGTATATAAATCCAGATTTGTGTACAAGTATTTGAACACACCCAAAATGTTGTATAAATTTTTGTATACTATATAAGTACATAACAATGTATAGCGTCAATTTTGAAACGAACACAAAATATAAATAAAATAGCCATATTCCCTTCCAAGCTTCTCGAGTCTGTTGAGATGTCATTATTGTATTTAAGTACTTACTTAAAACAACCTACAACTACTACTTTCCCTTACCGACACCAAATGGTGCATACGGCACTGCATTTGTGCCTATAGCAAGTGCAGTAAACATTGATAATTTGTTACAAGAAGACCAGGTTATTCGTCTTATACCAGTCCGGTATTCACATGAAATATTTTTATTCTAAAACCGTAAGCTAATAAATAATGTTTCAATTTGCCCCCCTTGGGAATTGAACCCGATACCACATGTACGGTAGCCAAATGCGTTCTTTATTACACTACGAAACGGACAATCCATGTATTTACAAAGAGAACATTTGTCTTTGCTATTGGATGTTTAAAATCTACTTTTTATAAAGCACAATGCTTTATTTTAGCAAATTTATATATTTATTTTAAGTACTTGAACCCTTGTCAGATTAGTGACATTGGCTAATAAAGTTTCTGACTGAATTATTTCGTAACTTACTAGTCTCTCCTGTCACCCAAACGGTCCCACGACATAACAAAATGTCAATTTATCGATTCAGAAATATCGGTATTGTATAATCTATATTTATGTTCAAAATTTAGTTAACTTTTAAGATGATACAACCGTTTATGACAAGTAGGAGTTAATAATTTCCTGATGTCCTTAAAATGCTAGTAATGTTTTATTTTGTTTTATTTAATAATCTTATTTCTTTTGTTTAAAAAAATATGTTTGTTTGCTTGTGCATGTTGTGTATTGTTGAAATTCTTACGAGCAACCAATTTATTGACCATATAATTTATAGAAACTTTGTGATAGCAATAAAAATAATATTTATAATGTCAAATAACTAAGAATAATTTCATTAGGGCAAGAATAATTACACAGATTATCTCAATTTCATAGGAATTTACTTATAGTTCCATTAAAAAGGGTAGAAGCCAAAAGCGGAATAATAAAATTTTACCACTTGATACCTTATTTTATGGTACTGAAAAGATAAACTAGCGCCTGAGAGGCGCACAATATTTGAAACCTATTTATTCAATAAATTAAAATAATTTTATATTTTTTGAAATCTAAATGAATTTTAATATTATTAATTAGTAAATAAAACATAAATGTTTATTATAATTTTTTATTTTAAGAAAAATATGTAGGATATTAAAAACCCGTTGCAAAAAGTAACAAAAACCAGCAGTCTTCTGTATTAAGGTGTTTTTTTCTGTTTTCTTCTGTATGTGCGCAATGCATCGTCATAGCAACAAAACTGTGGTACTTACCGAGCAGAAGCGACCGTCACTCGGTGGACATGACCAAAGATTAAGTTGGTTTGGCAACACAACCTTACACGCGCTTCGGTTAGAAAAAGACAGCGATATATTTGTTTCGCGGGCGCCTCTGAGGCGCACGTTATCTTTCTAGGGTTAAGAATGAGAAATGATTTTCCTACCTGAGCTGCACTTGCCCCTGTAGATGATCCTCATCTGTCTCCTGCTCCTGCACGCCTCCTGGCGCAGCTCGCACTCGTTAGCGTATGTCCTGCCGTCCGACGCGCACACAGGGTCCAGTCCCAGCGGGCACACCTCCTCGCAGCGGCAAGACGCTGCGCGAACCCCGTCCAGCTGGCACACCTGCGGCTCTGGGCACTGCATGCCCTCGCAGGGGTCTGGAAAAAAAATACCAGGGTTAATAGTAATAATAAATATAATAGTAATAATTTGAACGGGTGGTGGCCCAGTGGGTAGCGTCGCGGTCTCTGAGTCCAGAGATCGTCGGTGAACCAATTTAAAAATTCCCACTTCGACACGACTCGATTCCTATTTTCAAGCACAAGCCGCTTAGGCTTTATTGAAAATAGTATTTACAAATTGAAATATGTGCGAATATCATAAGATTGCATAGATTTCTTTTTCTATAAAAAAAAAAAATATATATTCTTTTATTGAGCATCATCTTTGATACAGTACAAAATAAAATAAAAAAAATAAAATAAAAAGATAATAATGTGATCAAGGTGGTCGAAAATTTTAAATTTCGGGAATGCTTCAGGAGTGTGCCATCTGCGTACAGCAGCGCGGCTCGAACCATCCCACTCCTGCACCCAAACAGCCGACACCTGAAGTTGGCCACTTTAAGGCACACCGTGGCTTCAAAGGAGTTTATTCCTGAGATAGCAAACATACCGGAAGCACTGCAGAACCTTGGTAAGCGGTTCAGTATTCTAAAGGCGCTATTATCCGGCACTCTTATTGCACTCCAGCTTGCTGCTGAGTATTGACACCATAATTCACAATGTCCTAAACAGTGCCAGCTTCATCTGGGTGAGCACATAGAGAATTTTCTAGCAATCACATTTGCGCGAAAAAAAAAAACTAGTTTTCCTCCCGAGAGCCTTAACCACGCTTGCCTATTTTACAAGGCATCAGGTTCTCGGCGTCCTGGTCGTCCACTGTTGACAATTCGTCGGCAGTTTGCGTCGGAGCTGCGGGACGTGGACTTGACTTGGGAGGATGCACGGGAGCTGGCGGCCGATCACTGTTTGTGGAATCCATATGCTCCACATAGGGAGCGGATGGATTCCACAAACTGCCTCCAAGCCAAGCGATGATCGGCCGCCAGTTCGGTTGGTATGTTTATGATGATTTTTTATTTCTCCTTTAATTCAACAATTTTTAAGAACAGCCGCAATGTAATACAATTGTCAAAACCGAATGGATAGTATTTCTTCCTAATTACGTAAAATATACGTTTTAAACAGTAATGATTTACCTGTATACGAAAATATGTTTGTGAAACTTGAGTAACAAGCTTTTCAACAATATTAAATTTTATTCCCACATTTAAAATAGAGGAATTCTGAATGCAGATATTGAATGGGAACGTAAATAATTTTAACTAATGTCCCACAAATAACACTTTTCTGATACACGAGTTCAATTTATGTATTATGATGTAACAGCTGAATAAATAAAATTATAAATTCGATACCATAGTGAAGTAATAGCAAAAATAAATTGTTTGTGGAGTATTCAATGTACCTACAGATATTAATGCGGAAATGGGATTGTTTTACTTGTTTTTAAAAAAAGTTAAGTTTCAAGAATTTATTGTAAGTAAATATTGTACAATTTTGTTTTGAATTACGTACGCCAAATTCATATTTATTTTATAAAGGTTACGTTGAAAGGTTCGGCTATTTATACAACCTTCACCGTTAAAATGTTTCTTTTATTATATTTTTGAATATAACCTTTGATTCCTTGAAGTAAGCTGTCAATAATTTCCATTTTACTGTGAAATTTAACGGTACTTACAGACGGAAATTTTATTTGGGGTTAAAATTTTCGCGGGAATTTCCACGGCCCACGAGCTGTTTCCCAGAAAATCTTCGAAAACATTTGTTCAGACATATAATCAGAAATACCTCGCCTTAGGGACAAACCTCTTATCGAAAAATAATTTGGTTTGGCGTATATTGATTTAGCCAGAGTTTTCTCTTCACCTGGAACTTCCCACGGAGTCATTTCCTTGTACGACGGACGCTAACGTTATTTTCTGATAATAAAATAAAGAGTGATGACTGGATAAGTTCAGGCATTCCGTTTCGCTGTGCGGTGTCTAGTGACAGAGGGATCCTCCTAATAGAATTACCTCTGGGAATTCATTATCTCTCTACAATCAGACATTATTGATGTGAACATTCGATCCTAATTTTTACGAATTCAGATTGAATTCAATAGTTATTACGATTTAAAACTCATACGTACAAGAAAATTCGATTATTCATTTTAACCAGTCTAATAGTCAGAAAGAAATAACATTACAAATCACAAAATTTGAAAAAACCACATCTGTTATTTTGGTGATCTCCCTTGAAATTAAACACGGAATATTTGTGGTGATAATCCAATATCTAAGCATATAATCGAAACAAAAATTTGCGGAAAAGTAATTTTAATCAACTCGATGGAAAATGTACGAATGATGTATGAGTGTATGTATGTATATAACCCTTAGGTATTAGAGTGAAGCGTGGAGCTCGGAAAAGAATTACGAATAAATAAGCGGAATGGGAAATGTTGTAGTACATAAAGTGGCCACTTAACCCAGCCAATGACAGGTCATAAGCCTTGAAAACGCTCGAATATCCATATTCCCGAATTTGAAAAAATTCTACCTCATTTCTGTAGGGATGTAAAATGAAATATGTACCTACTCCCGTCTTGGGATAAAATCCAGATTTGTGTACAAGTATTTGAACACGCCCAAAATGTGGACTAAAAATTGTTGAAATGCGATTTCTCAGGCAAATTAAGAAAGGGCTTTTACGATGGTTTGGCATGTGGAGCAAATTACTGATGAAAGAACGGCTAAAATAAGTTATAATGCACGTGTGCCTAGATGTAGAAGCCAAAGATGGCCGAAAAATATATGGCATGATCAAGTACAAGTACTTGAAAGTGGATATGTAAAAAGTCGGAATAATCGGTGAGTATGCATGAGAAGATGTATGAATGTAGAGAAGAACAGGGTGGTAGGGCGTTCTATCCTCTCTGCCTCTACCCCTTCGGGAAAATGGCGTGATGGTTAATTAGTTGAATTTAAAAAATCTAAAATAGTTAAATTACCGCGTATTAGCTCAATCGGTGCCATAAAAGATGAAACAAAATATTTTATCACGTATTGTTAACAATATGCAGATTGTCAAATAATATGACACATCTTGATTCATTCACTCAACTTCATAATATTTAAAGTTTGTATTGAAACTTCCTGACCCAGGGCTACTCGGCTAGCTGTGTAATATTAACACGGGTCATTTCATATTGTAGCCGGATGTTGAGCCTTACTGGGTAGGACGAATTTCCTACAGTATAATTCCTGTCAAAGATAAAACCGTGTTTCCTCACAGGAAGTCGTTAGCGAATCTGTGCCTTTTAAAAGCTCTTCCGAGACTTTTAATCACGCGTAAAAAATGTTAAAAAGTGTGAAGAGAGAAAACTTGAGCACGTTTCTCAAAACTTCTAACTCGAATTTAAAATTAATGTTTACTTAATTCTCTTTTTGAGTTTGTATTTAGGGTGGGTACAGTCAAAAGAGGTCGATGCGTTTATAATTCTCTCAAAATTATACTGTAAAAAACGATTGGTAACGAGGAATAACTTAGTTCTAATTATTGATTCTCAATTCTAAGCGCCGCGTAAGGTCTATGGTAAAATGATTGATGATAGTGAAGAAGAGCAAAAAGAAGCAGAAGAAGAAGAAAAAGAGGAAAAATAAAAGGAAGAAGAAAAAGAAAAGAAGAAGACAATAAAGAAGAAGTAAAAAAAGATAATGGAGAAGAAGAGAAAAAATTAGAGGAAGAAATAGATATTGAAGCAGAAGAAGAAGAAAATGAGGAAAAAAAAGGAAGAAAAGAAAAAGACGATGAAGAAAAAGTAGGCAAAGATAATAGAGATGAAGAAGAAGAATTAGAGGAAGAAATAGATGAAAAAGCAGAAGAAGAAGATCAAGAGGGAAAAAAAGGAAGATAAGGATGAAAAGACGAAGATGATGAAGAAGTAGAAGATAGTGAAGGTGAAGAAGAAGAATTATAAGAAGAAATAGATGAAGAAGAAGAAGAAAATCAATAGTTCAATAAAATTAGTAACCTACACCAACCATCGCAAACACAATAGTGTAATTTACCTGTATTTTACCTTTGACGTATTTTATGGGTTTTACGGTCTGGTCCTTTTTTCAAATGGGTTAACATAGCTGCTACAGATTTTTGAAGGACGCCGTCAAATATTCCAACAATCAACATTTTGCCGTAATAAAAGTTAACCTTTCTATTTCGTACAGTGAGTGCTTTTTACGACAAACCCGTAGGAACAAGTACCTAAATAAAAAAAGCTGGTTTGTTTTTAAAAATAATAAACAATTTTTTTCTAGAAATTCACTTCAATCCATCTATAATCCATTTCAAATCTCCGGTGTTTCGCCTTTGAGAAAATACAAATGTATTTCTGAAAAATGCTTAAACCATATTGTGAAATGGATAGTAGGTACCTATTTCTAATATTTTTAGACTTTTTTCGCGTACTACTTAAAAGCTTTAAATACAACATTGCATTCTTTTTTTGATCGGAAGAAGAAAAAAAATGGTTTTGTTGTATCAAAACTGAACAGCGCTGAAGTTCGGGAACGGACGCAGCAACCTTCAATAACTAGAGTCGTGTAGATGCGGCATAGGAGCGAACGTGGCGAAAGAAGAAGAAGATATCGAAACAAGGATATTGTCTAACTAATTCTCTTTGCCGATTTCAAAATTTTTTTTTCAATATTTAAAAAAAAAAGTGTTATGAATTAGACGAGTTTTTTGTTCTTGATGTCTTGGCAAGTGAATGAATTCTTCACAAGTCTAGCGTTTTGCCCTCAGAATACAAAACAGAATTAATGCAGGTATGCGTTTAAATTGTGAAACTCGGAAAGAATGCAACGTGATTTTAATGTTTTAAATTACTGCCATTATTTAAAACTAAATACAAGGTTGAATTAAAATAAAACGTATTATAAGATTAATTAATTATCTATTTTAATACCCAAACAATTATTTACAATAATAAATAATGAATACATACTACACACTTAAAGTCAAACAATAAAAAAACAACACTGTCTTAGTAAATGCAGTACTGGGTACCTACAAAAGTATAAAATAAAAGGTTTAGCGTATTCAATTGACTAGTACTACTACTACTCTCCCTTATCTGTACCCAATAAGGCACTGCATTGGTACTCTTATTGCGGAAAATCTTTTTGTTATAAGAAGGCAAGATGATTAGTCTTACGTTTCAGCGCCTGTCCGAGGTATCACATGTGAATTTTTTAATGTAAAAATCGTATCGGGTATCGAAGATGGCAAAACCGCTCCAACACGTGACGGAAAAAATTTCAGTTTACGTACCTGAAAAATATACTGTTTTAAGCCGTTTTTATAAATTTTTTTTTGTATCCATAAATTATTACAATTGTTTTGTTTATGATTTACAATTGAGCCTTATATTAATTTATTGATTAAAATTTTATATTTGACTGCAAAGATTGATCTAAAAGCAAATATCCATAATATCTTATTGGATAGTGTTGTAAAATAGATATAGTTTTCAGTTTACGTCCTGATCATGTTATTAAGCTTACAGCCACACGAGACCAGTGGCCGATCCATCAAATGTTCGGATAAAAAACCGACGTTGGTTTCTATTCTCTAGGGTTTCATGAATATTGATGAGCTTGGAGAATTAGACATTTCCCCACGAAATATTAAACATGAGTCTACATCTCAAAAATAAGAAAGGTTCTTTCATATTATTTTCTGAATGAATTTACCCTATAATCATGGACGAGATAAAATATAGATCAATATAAAGATAAGTTTGGGCTTTTGTACAATAAAATACAGGTCAGCAAGAGGTCGATACAAGCGTGTATCTGCCGTCCGATTACCAAAAGGCCGCTAAGTAAAAAAAAAAACTAAATTTCAAAAAAGATGAAAAATTTTGTCTCTCGAAGCTGGATGGAATATACTCACAAATAGAGAGCGGATATGGAACGATAATGATAAGTTGATTGTAATAGGGTTTTTAAAAACAATATATTTTTGTTCCGTTCCAGTATCACAACTATTACAAATAAGTGGTTTTAATAAGTGTTTATCTAGCAAGTCGGAATATCTTTAATTTTATAACAAACGATTTTTTGATTTTAACATAAGATATCATTGAGTTCTACAAAATAAATGCCATATCAATCAATAAGTCGGAATATGGAAACCAGAAATTGTTCATTAATATTCAACGTAATACGGTAAAACGAAATTTAACTAAGCCAAATTATATATCTCGTACAATTTTAATATTAAAATTCACGTTTCAGAATACAATGTTGAACAAATCGCTTCGTTTCACTCCAAACTTTATTTTCCAATATTGCACTGAATAATCGGGTCGCGTACGATAAAAGAGATAAAACTCGGGGGAGGTTCAGCAGATACACCCCGTGGAGACTCTGTACACATTAAGCCTTCAGTTATTACATCGTCCTTTGTCCTAGGCACCCAAAATCTGAAAATTTAATAAAGTGATGAGCCAACCCCCGGCAAGGGTGGATAGGTTTGAATAGGGGTATGTTATGCGGATATGAAAAATTCCAGCCTAATTTAAGTCGGAATTCATCACGAATTCTTTCGGTAAGCCAGTCGTAATGGTAATTGTTTCTGGGCGAGTAGATTTCAATAGACTTAAAAAGGCGCCAGTTTATTTATGGTGAATTGAAATGAAACTGGTTGGAATTTAAATTAAATTCCTAAGTATTCGAGATGTTTCATATATTTTTAATGTAGGGTAAGAATCTAGAACATTTGTAAGTCTATCTTTTTTTATAAAAGCTCTGTAGATTGAAAAATACAAGTCTGATTCCAGATTTATTCTTAAATATATTAATTTATGCAGCAAAACGGACAAAGGAAACATAACTGAATAATTAAAAAAATCCTTTCACATTAGTGGAAACTTGTTCATTATTTATTTGTCAAAAACATAAGTGCTTTAAATTTATACCTAATCACGGGTTTTGATACGTGAGGTATTATAAACATATGAAATAAATAAAAACGTGAATGCTATTTATCAAATGACTCAACTTATTTCAGTTATGTTCTGAGATCTACAAACATACCCATTGAAATTCATAATTGTAATAGTAATAGTAATCAGTAAAGAAGAAGTATTAAAGGGAGTCCCCAAATATATTTAATGTTATACTATTAATAGAGCTTTATTTATTTTACCGAACGTTTTTGCTTGAAGTTTTGTGTAGACGGGGGTCGAAAAATAACGATTTTGTCGCATCCACGAGAGCTGAAAATTTCATGAAAATATGAGCTTGCTATGAAATAGGATTTTATGCATAAATCACCCAAATGAAACTTTCGCGAGCATCATCTGTTGAGCGCCCCGTAACTTATTCATGTAAATGAATAAAGATTGTCTGAATGATATTTGAAAGGCAATCTATTAAAGGGATCATTCTTAGAAGCGAGATATCACGAATCATCCTTGTGATCGTGAACTTTTTTTATGTAGCATCCAGTAACCATTTGCAATTTCTCGCCCCAAGTAACCCTCGGAGTCTTGAGCGACAAATAGGGGCGTCATTAATCATGTAACGGTGGTTATATTTTTCATTGCAACGGAAAGGGTTCAGGATTCTACAAGTCCTGACAAAGGATTCCTTTGATTGCCGCAACCGGCGCGTATAAACATGTCATAAGTCACCGTCTCGTTTTGAATATCAAAAACATGTTCCTGATTTATCGCGTTTCCTGCTGCTTTCAAAAATGAAATAAAAAATGTGGGAACATACATAATTCAGGAAGCACGCGCCGACATGAACGAAATGGTTTTCGCGCCCTCTGAGGCCATTTTCCGTTCAACACAAATATCCGTTTCCTTCCCCCGCCGGCTTCCTTCCCTTCCCCCCGCCCTGCCTTACTTGGCGTCACGTGACTGGCTTCCACAGCCCAATTGTCGAACTTTACACCGAACCGTTGCAAGAGAAAGAACAAAACGTTTTTCCATCTCGATAATGTAGGAATATATTACATTGCCTTGTGAGAGTACGGAAAAAATAATTAAAATTCTCCGCAGTCAACATTATTACATTTTTCAATTTTAAAACAAAGACAGTGGAATTCATCACTAGAATTTTAATTGAACTACAAACGACTTTCGGTTCTAGTGGTATTTTGTATTGTGAATCAGTTACAATTTTACATGGAAGTTTTTCTGTATTTCGTTACCTTTACGTATTGATAAAATCAAGTAACATGAAAATACTACCATGGTGCATAGGGTACGGCATTGGTACACCAAGTGCAGTGAATCTTGATAATTTGTTACATGAAGGCAAGATGATCAGACTTAGGGTTCAGCGCCAGTCCAAGGTAGCACAACATATGAAATATATTGTATGTGAAAATCTACTACTAATACTCTCCCTTATCCGCACCCAGTGGTGCATAGGGAACTGCTTGCACCAAGAATCACAATTACATAATTATTTCATATTGACCCCATCGGTAATCGAACCCGAGACCTCATGCATGGCAGCCCAACGCACTACCGCTACACCACGATGCAGACATAAAAATATAGAATTCACAATTTTTAATAAGAAGGTAAATCTTGAAAAAGTATTCAAATAAGAAATACCGATGTTTTTAAAATAAATGACCGTGGCTTAGTAGTTCAGTGAGTCGAGGATCCGGATTGTCTTCTTCGATACATCAACGCGAAATGTAGGCATAAAATCAGGAATCGACTTAAAAATGTGTCACGTATTATTTCAGTATGTCAGGTAACATTTCTGGAGAAATATTTTTATCGGGAGAATTTCAGGGAGGCATTGTTGAATATCATTTTTTATTTAAAAAAATACACGTTCGGAGTTGAATAAAGAAATAGTAATATTTTTAACAACATTTTGAATGTAAACAAATTTTTGTAGACAAATTACTGTATACATTCAAAATGTTGTGAAAAAGATTTATTGGTCAAATATAAAGCCAACAAAAAATTGGAGAGACATCTTCAGGCGTTTTCTAGTAAGTAATTAAGTTCGGATGAGCCTTACTTACACTAATAAAGATGATTGTTAAAAAAATGCTTAACAATCTTCTCAACAGAGGTCACCAGCATAGAAATTTTCAGTAATGCGGAACGACGAAGGCGATTTCAATATATATATCAGTTTCCAAAATTTTTCATATATGGTTATCAGATGATGGGCGGAATGGGGAATGTTGTAGTACATCAAATGGCCACATAACCCAGCTAATGACTGGTCATACTGTAAACGTCTAGATAATCCAAATTCGTTTCCAGAGTTTCTCTGTCTCTGTTAGGATATCAATAATATCAAATAGTAATATATTTAGCAAATAAGCAAAATTCCGATGGGTTTTTTTTAAAAATGTGTGTTAGTAAGTAGTCCTCACAGTCACACATTCGTGGAAAAATCATTTACGGTAGGTGCCTTAATGTCAAAATTAGAGCAGAATGCATTGCTGAGATAAGCATAATCGACAAAATTAAGAAAGGTCTTTTACGATGGTTCGGTCATGTGGAGCGAATGAATGATGAAAGAACGGCTTAAGTATTAACGATGCGTGCGAGTCTGGTTGTAGAAGCGAGAAAGACATGGCATGATCAAGTACAACAATTACTTGAAAGTGGTCATGTGAAAAGTCGGAATAATTGACGTGCGTGCATGAGAAGATGTATGAAGGTAAAGGAAGCAAGGGAAGTGTGCTATGACAGAGTGGTGTGGCGTTCTATCATCTCTGCCTACCCGTTCGAGGAAATGGCGTGATGGTTAGTTGGTTAGAAATATTTGAGTATATCATGAGAATTTAAATGTTTCTTTTTTATAAAAGAGTTTTATTTTGAATCATAAATTTTTTATAATGGTTGTTTAATTTATCATTGGAAGCGATATTCAATTAGTTATAGGTATTCAAAATTGATTTTCTTTCCGTTTAACCCCCCGAGTGCCCAGAAAAGGCTTTAATAGAATTACGGTACAAGTAGACGGCCGACTATCGAAGCAGTTAGGCCTCGTAAATAGGAACTATAATGCTGAAATATCGCAGCTACGGAGGAAACACTATGCGGTACCGTAAGGGTTAAACGACCACAACTTGCACTTCAAATAAGTAAGATAAAATACGGTGTTTGTTGTTTGAATATAATAATGTATGAAGTTAGGAAAATGGAGCCATTTTATACAAAAAAAATATTGCAATACCAAATTGGAATATAGATTATTCTTTTGGATTCTTGAATGGTTCCCGAACGTGGCGTTCACTGCTGTCCCAACTTGTATATTTATAGAATTTTAGGTATTCAATATTTTCGAACAGCGTTTACAACTGAAATCCATATGCTCTACGTAGGGAGCGGACATGGCATGAAGATGATTGTGATGGAGCGTACAATATTGTTTAAAGAAGATATTTATTTATTTATTTGACATAAGGAATGGTAATCCGAGGAAAGGTTGCCCTCAATTAAAGACGGTCTTGGAACGATTCACATATTTATGGGGCAGAAGAAAGAGTTCGAAAATACGACATTTAATTTTAGTCTCCTTTTTTAATACACGGAACGGGGTTTCCCAGTAAGGAATGCATTAAAAAATATATTATTATTGAAATAATTTACTAAGCGCCATCATGATAATCTGCACTTGGTGTACCATTGCAGTGCTATGTGGGGGAAGATATGCAAAATTTATGTAGTTAGGTTTTTTTTTTTTGTAAATCAAAAAAGTAGTAAGCAAAATTTAGTAAAAAAAATTCCCTCAGAATTTCCATTACGTATTTCTAAGATTAAATTCAACAAAATGTTGAAATATCTCAGGGCTCGCATTCAGGTCTTTACAAGGAAAAACGAAAACGTAAGCAAATTATAAATTCCTTGTAAATTAACTCCAGTGGATTTCATTTAATCAAGATGTTAATTTGTATTCACAGTTTTCACTAAGTACGAGTTTTGTTTGTGAAAAACAAAATTATTCAAAAGCTCTTTAATAAAATAATTTATTCCTGTTTGTTACTTCGGACATTCTCTGGAAGTTAATCATTTCCACCCTTATGATAATTTTATCAAGATTTCTCAATAAATTTACTGATAAAACGTTGGGATTCATGTAAAATATTAATTATTTTTGTTTTATTTAGGAAATTTCGGAATAAATCAACTAAAATACAGCAAATTAATGTTACGATTTTCAACGATATACATTTGAAAAATTGTTTTAATTATAATATATTATCTGAAAGTCAAAGCTATAATGTAATACATTTTTCTTTCGCAACATTAAGTACACTACTACTACTTTCCCTAAACCGCACACAATGGTGCATAGGGCAATGCATCGACATACCAAGTGCAGTGTATCTTGATAATTTCATTACGTGCAGGTAAGGTGATCAGTCATACGCTTCAGTACCAGTCCAAGGTACACACACGAAATATGAATATGAATATTACATGTTAATAAATATTTCATGTTGATGGGGGTCAGGGGGGTAGAGGGGTACGGGAATCGAACCCGCGACCTCATCCGCTACCACTTTGCTACGAGGCGGACATTAAGTATACTAAAACTTAAACATTGCGATGGTTAGAAATAAAAGAAATTATATCCTACAAATATATATAAGAATCCAGACATTTTTAGAGTTGAGCGCTTTTCCTCCAATACAGGATCCTCAATCCTCTCTCTCTTATGTGCAGAGAGTACAATGTAATACACAGGGACAGCACTGAAGGTATAGACATCTTCGGAAGCTCCGTAGATGGGTTTAAGAGAAGGTTGTCCTTGAGATATTTGTGATCACTTTTGCTTTTATATGTGTGTTATATTTACTTAAGCATTGTTTGTATGTCACATTTTCATAAACATTATATTTTGGTCATTCGATTAAGCACGATGTGAACAATTTTAAAGGGCAATTGGTCTACCTTGGTATATTTTTATGTTTTTTTGTATTATATTTAGTATCCTTTTGTCTGTTATTGTTCCGTAACAAAATAAAATAAGAAATTTTATGTCCAGTTAAAATAAACAGTACATTTAATTGAAAAGAACTCAGTTTTAAATGGTAAATTTTAGTTTCAACGTTGAAGCTCTAGGCGTCAGTCAGTATTAGACCAGAAATGTGAAATTTTAACGTTCCAAGAGTGTTAGAAGAGGGAATAATCCAGTTTTAGGGGAGGGGATGGTGGAAGAGAAAAGGAGGTTGGGGAGACGAGGGCGAGGGGGAGTTTCCCGCAGTCCGCTGCATCTCGGTTATTAACCCCCTCCAGTTATACAACTATGTAGGAGACTTGTGTTATGCAAATGCCCCGAACGCTATTGTATCGATGTTAATGAAATTCACTTCTGAATACTTACGCGGGAAGTTATTTGTGGCGGTAAATTGCCGCCGCCATTTTACCGACGCTTTATAAAGTCGTTAGTCGCTGCCATCGGACGATAGCGATCGCCGGAATAAGTCTTCGTTCGGGACACGGAGGTGTAAAACGAAAAATGGAATTGTAGATCGACTGAGATTAAGATTTAACAAGGGAGCGAGTTATATGGCGAAGCGAAAAAAATAACGCGCCGTCTAAATTCAGTAATACGCTTCTAATATTTTAGATTGAGTTATATTTCTCCAAAGGGTAATAGCCCAATATTTTGCATAAATAACGTAAATTAATTAATAATTAAGTACAAGTCATTAAATTACTGTGATTCTTTTTAGCCTCAGTCGTATTTTCACCTTAAGTAAAAATTAAACTTTTTTTAATGATTACAAACAGCAATAATAAAAGTGTATAGATACAAAAAAAAAACTACAATCAGCAGTATACATATAAATACTATAGGTAGATATTGTGGCGGAAGAAATGACGTCACGCGGACGAAGCGAAACGAACGGACCAGAGCCGAGAGGCACCGAAAACACTCGGGCAACATCGAGAAATATTTTGGCTTCCTGCGTGACAAGACGTCGATTTGCCGAGCATTCCTTGCCGCCAAATTGTGGCAAACTAGATTCACTTTTATTTTTCATCATTCTTTTTTAATCAGTAGTTTAATTAGTTAAGTTTTTCGTATTAGCTTCTAAATTATGTGAAATAAACGTGTACTATAAAACTGTAAGTACCATTCATTTCTCTCTCTGGGCAACATAAAACTGGTATACTCACATTACTATAACTAAAATATCCTTCCTTCCTATATTTTTTCCAAACCTAACTGATTGTATGTAGGTAAAATAATTTATTAAAAAAATGCAGCGTATTTGTTAATTAACTATAAAAGTCTACTTTTAAGCTCCCTCCAAAAAGTTAGGTATGTCGATCATTGAAAAGTTAGCAATAAACCATTTTTTTTTGTGGACATTTTTATAAACATAATATAATTTTTTATAGCAAAATTGGGACATTAAATTAAATCTTAGGTCCCGTAGGTGCATATTAGATTTTAAGCCTCACCGACCTAAAATCTGTAAAAATTATAGGTTAACTGAAATGCTGACCTACACATAAAATCATTTCAGCAACTTGGTACTATGTGCCCAGTATTTAATCAAATGCATAATAGGGTACAAAACGTTTTATCTCCGCACCCGAAAGGTGTTTTAACTGATGCCTTCAAATTTATTAAACCATTTTATACCTAACTTCATTATTTTATACAATGTAAACGGTCATTGAAATATGCTGTATATATGAAAAAAGAACATTTTAAACGATTTATGTGTGTAAATAAAATTAAACCAAATTCTCTTGACCGATTTTATAAATTTAGATTTTCTTTACGCAAAACGTTAAATGTTCTTTTTTGTGTAGTGGTTTGCGCATCAGACTACCATGCATGAGGTCGTGAGTTCGATTACCGACGGGATCCATATATTATGAAACATTGATTTAAATGTGGTATTCACATAAAAAGATATAATATGTGATATCTTGGACTGGATCTGAAGCAAAAGACTAATTACTGAACATCTTACCTTCGTGTAGTAAAGGATCAAGATATTCTGCAATTATTGATGTACCAATGCAGTGCCCTATGCACCATTAGTAGAAAGTAGTAGTAGCTATTCTATTTAAAAATCTACTTACTTTAAAGTTTAAGATTTTTAAAACGAATATCATTTGTATTGAAGATTAAAAAAACTACAATTTTCCGTAAGCGTTATTTAAATTGGAATAAAAATCACTAAAAACATTAGATTGGTGAGCACGAAATGCGCTTTTTAAGAGCAGTCTCCACAATTTCGTTTGCTTTGGTTAGTCCTACAAACCACAAGGAGGTTTTTCATTCCCAAAAAATAAACCAAAAGTTCTATTTTGCGGAGTCTAATGTGCTTTTAAGTTGGTCTAGAAGTGGTGACCACCATACAAATGAGAGGAAAACCTCATTGGAGTGTTTTCCGTTAGCAGTTAACATTGAATTGGTATAGTAACGTTTTAGAATTTACCTGTACTAACACTGTATTTAAAACAATTTACGATAAATTTATTACACATATTACTTTCTCTATCCTACAATGATTTCAAAGTAGCAATAGTATAGTACTAATGCCGTACCTTATGCGCCTTAGGTGTAGGTAAATATAAAAAAAAAAAAAAAGAATACTTTAATGGAAGCCTCTAATTAAAATCTGGTTACAAAATTGTGTAGTCAAATTTTATGGCAATAACTTCTAAAAGTTAATAAATTACTATTTGGATCACTAAACAGTAAACTTATAAAAAGTAGGTACGCTGAATAAATAAATTGAGTGTTGATTTTGTGTTTACGAGTTCCAAGAAGCTTATTTTGCGTTCAATGTTTCGATTGAAATACGAAGCAAAAGTTTGGCGCACGAGCTAAGCGACCCCCTCAATCTGTGATATTATATCGCTTTATGAAGCCCCGTTTAGATTGTTGATACGTAGGGGCAATGAAAATCTTCGCTTTGAACGTCAAATTGCTTATATTTTTTAATAAAACTATGCATTATTCTTCGAGTATACCTATCTTGTGAAGGCGTTTTTGCTGGCTTGGCTATGGTTCATATGCCTTCTAAGAGGCTTAACCATGCTTGCCTATTTTACAAGGCATCAGGTTCTCGGCGTCCTTGATGTCCAATCTACCGTCAGAGATGCGGGGTGTGGATCTTACTTGGGGGGATGCAAGGAAACTGGCGACCGATTGCTTGGCTAGGAGGCAATTTGTGGAATCCATATGCTGACATACGGAGGGAATATAGAATAATGATGATTATTATTCGAGTCTTCTTCATAGTCTTTATTCTGAAGACAAGGATTTGTTTCTCGTTCTCCATTGCTCCGATGTACACCTATATAATATTTGTAAATATAAGTCCGTCTCCAAGAACAAGAGCTTGTCTCTTTTTGGAGAGCAAACAAAACAAAAAAAATGTATGCATATTTTTGTAATTTTCATGTATTATCTTATCTTTTGCAGATTGTTAAAAATATAAAATATTCAATAGTTATTGATACTTTTTTGCTCCATGTAAACAGCATATATGGATTCCAAAATCTCCTTGCGCAATTAGCCGCTAGTTTTCGTACAGCTTCCTAAGCCATATACCTAAGAATTACAGAATATTCACCTATCTTGGAAAACCAAGATAAACGCTATGAATGATACACGTTATATTTTTATGACTGTAAATTTTTTGACCGAAGATTAAGCAATGCGACTGTATATTTCCTATCTAAACCAGGCCTAGGTCTGTTTACTCCCTCCCCTGGATGACAGCCTAGAGGAACGAAAAGTTGATAATAATTAAAACGTCAGGAAACAGGTAGGGGAGAGGAGGGTAGAGGGAAGATTATTATCAATAAACGTCTAATGTGACAGCAACACAACGCAACATCCTTCGTTTCTGACTTGGTATCCTATCCTGTTTTATCTCCTTCAGGATTTTTTCTGTACGTTTAGTTGCAATCTCGCAAAAATACCTGGCATTCAATTTACCAAACCAAACCTCATATATTTGTTTGCTATATTAATATCATTCGTGGTATTGGAATATGTGACGTGCTTATTGATCTATGTGTGTTTGGAATTAATAATAAAAGCTTTTCTTAAGCTAATCTTAAGATCTTCTTAAGATGGTTCAAATAAACCTCTTGTGCGCAAAGAACAAAATTTAAAACATACGTATTATTAATAAGTATTAAAATGAGTGTAGGTATAAACAATATTTGCAAAAAATTATTAAATAATTTTTTTTATGAATTATATTTTAACTCAACAGAATTAAAAAAAAAAATTATGGTTTACCGAGTTTTATATCTATATTAACATTTATTCCCGCTAACTAATTTCCTTTCTACTCACAGATTTTATGATTTTATATTCTGTTCAATTCATATATCTCCGCTATGTTATAAAATCTCGTATGCAAATCTTAGGAATACTTCTCCCAGAGAAAGGAATATTATTTCACGCTCATTTTGAAGCGTAAATATATTCCGTCTCCCCCCGGGAAGAAATATCTCAGGGAAATTGAAGATCTGTTCAAATCAAATTAAAGATTGTGTGATTCCTCACGATGGAATATACACATATTATACAGCTCGACGTGGTGGATAGGCTCTTAGTATATTCGCAAAGTTCTTAAAGTACGTACCTAATCGATCCCAAGAGACTCGGCATATCAGATTATTTGAAAGTAATGTACTTCTTAAAATATCAAACCTAACTTAGTAAAAACCTGTAATCGAATAAATTGAAGCGAGTTACATTCGATTCCTACAAAGTAAATTTGGTTATACGGCTATTATTATCATACTCACATCTTCAAAATTCGATTTGAAATTAATGTGTATAGTAAAATTAAGTTTGAGTCTGTATATTTTATATATTGTTATGTAGAATGTTGGTATTGACAAATATGTGTAGTTAAAATACTGAAATTTATGAATGAATGAGGTGAGAAAAATTAAAATAAAAAAACTGCCTATTCGTTAAATATGATATCTCTGTATGGTTTTGTCTTTGGGAAGTTCATCCGTATTTTTGCCTTGGTACATTGAGCACTAGAAAATATTTATTTCGATTCAAAAAGAGGGAAAACGATTTTTGTCCTTGCGATAAACAAACTTCTCAAGACGTCCCCCATATACTGTATGACTGTCACATGTTTGACGCTGAAAGGCTTGACTGCAGCCTGCAGTACGAAGTCAGACTCGAAGCCACTGTGAGGAAGAATAACTGAAAACTTTACTTTTAAAAATGAATAAAATTGACGAAGAGGTCGAATACACGAACTTTAGGGAAAAAATCAAAACATTGGAAAAAAGCTTGCAAATTAAGCATAGCAATGATAAAATGAACAAGACACTAATATAAAAACATGTTATCTTATTACTTTTTTGTTAAGAATATGTAATTGTTGATAGATAATTTCTCGATTTAATTTTTTTAATTTAGCAATTACTACAGAGATAGATTATTTAGAATACTCATTATGCAGACGATGTAAAATATGTAATGATAAAACACGTCTTCAGAACGTGGAACTTTGTGTATGAAATAATTATGTTATTCCTGCACGCAAATTCCTACTAAGTGTGTTGTTAGGGCCCGAACAATTTGACCTATGGCAAGACATGTTGAATAAGGAGAATGCCTTACAAACGAGGCAATAGAAAGTTTATTTGGGGTGTAAAGTTTACAGCGCATTCACACCCCGGGTTGGGTCGTAACCTTAAATTATTGCGATACACCTTTAATTTAAGTCGAAAGCTCAAAAGTTCCGTACGCCCCAGTTCGGGCCATTACACAAATTTGTCCAAAAGCTACAAATAAATTTATCTACAACGGGCCTAATTTAATTAGCAACTTTTGTCTCAATCGGGAAAACTAAAACATAAAATAAATTTTGAGATTTATTACACTTATTATCAATTTAGTTGAGAATTTATTACAGGGCTTATGACCTGTCCTGTGTGGAAATAAGGGATTAATACAATAGCGAATATCAATGAAACCACATTTTGATGCTTTTATTTATTACGTCACTGGATTATTCCATGCTGGGCTTTGTATAAATCTGACACACAGAGCTCTGGAAAACATTAGAACGATCTGGCGTTTACAATTATAAAACGTATTGGCTGGAATAATAAAAAGACGTGCTTAGAGAAAATAAAAAAGTATAATAAAATGCTGACAGTCGTGAACTAATTTACTTTTTTTCCGTTTAGATTCGTCAGAACAAACACGGAAATCCAATTTTTGTATATTCGTCAAGTGGGCCACTGATAAATGTGGGTCATAAATGTAAACGCCAACACATCGTTTCAAAAGCTTCTCAGAGTGTTGAGATATCAATTTCTCATTAAAAGACTTAGAATATAAAAAGTATAATAAAATGCAGCGGACTAATTTACTTTTTTTCCGTTGAGATTCGTAAATAAACACGGTTCATTTTTTGATTCGTTTCTGATAAATGTGGATTAATTAGCAACACATCTCAGAAGATTTCAGAGTATTGAAATTTTCATTGGAATGATAAAATATTTACTGAGCGGAGACGAGTTTCGTTGAATTTGTCGGTTTAGGGCGGGGAAATAATTCAAGTATTTTTTCAAAAATATGGCGCACGGTGTGATACTAAGAAATAATTTATTTTCAAAGCTGAACCATCGCGTCAATAAAACAAACGGTGACAAAATTTATACTATTTTCAACTGTACAAATTAGGCAGAAAGTATATATGTAGGTACATTGTTAAAAATAAACCTAATATAGTAAACAATAAACATAGCGATACAAAAGCAAATAAATTATTTAAAGAACAATAAAAAAAATATACATAATATATATTCGGTAAATGACCTACCCGGAACAAACCTAGAATCATAAAAAATGTTCCGAAATATAATCTTCTAAAAATATTTTTTTATTTTTCATACGAGTATATTATCTAACCTTCATATTTTTTTAACCAATATTTTTCAGTCATTTTATTAATCAGCTAAGACGGGGAGAAAAAGATAAATTGAGTAAACTGCATCGAAACAAACAAAAGGGAATATTGTGGACATTCTCAATACTCGGATTCCTTGGAGATATTGCAATAGTCCATAAGGTGACTCCAAAAGCGTTTAAATTGTCTAGAAAACTTGTATGTTGCACTGCAAAACAGTCGGTTTTACTGCCAAGGGAAGAAAAAGAGAGAAAACTTAGTAAAAAAAGCTAACAAAGACACTGCTATTTATATAGATAACAATGTTTCATATTTTAATCGGTGCTTATTTTATTTCTGTAAAAACAAGCATTAAGCAATAATTTATTGTAAGCAATTAAACTACAAACATCCTAATCGTATTTTATATGAAAAATAATATTTTGTCACATATTTTATGCTGGTAAAATAATGTACATAATATGCGACCATAATAGTGAGGCCCTTTTAACTGCATGTTTACCTACTCCCGTCTTCGGGAGAAAATCCAGATTTGTGTGCAAGTATTTGAACACGACCCAAAATGTTGCATGTTTTTATGTAAATTTTTTGATCATTTTCATCAAAAGTTTGTGATTATTCTTCATATAAATCATGTTTTAAAGGAAAACCATGTGTAATAATTGTTTTGCTGTGTCTGTGCTTCATTGGGTGCGGATAAGGGAAAGTTGTATAAGTGTCTAGATATCTAGGGGACATTCCGCTTGACGCGTGAAATATTTTTTCAACAAGCTGTATGTTCAGTCCTTGTTAGGTTAGGTAGGGAGGAACATACACAGTTGAGTGTGGAAATTGAATTGTGAAATGTAATGAAAGAGAATGTGTGCGAGGGAGGCGGCTAATTCAATAACAGTCCGACCGCCATTTGCAATGCCAGTAAAATGTCTTCGTTTGAGTAAGCGGGAAATTTTTCACCTGCTGGTTATGAACGAAATATCTTTACCCCGTTTTCAAAAATAAATGTTCAAAAAATCCTCTTTTTAAAATTATTTTTGCTTTTACATTAGTAGTCATATATATAATATTTATTTTATTTTGTCTTTGTGTGTAAATTAGCAGATTTTTACTTAGTCAGACTTTTTAGCACTAGGCTTTGTTCTTCAAACTAATATATAGTTTACCTACCCCCTGGTTGAAGTATAAATGACTATATGCTGACGAATTTGTAATGAACAAATATTAATTACCTTTAAAAAACTATATTTACCATAGGTACCTACTTCAACGAATTTTTTAAAAAATAATTTAAACAAGGTATCTTTTTTTTAAATATGTAAGAATAAATCTGAAATATTTAATAATCGTTGAATAAATTCATTGATTTTTTAAGCCTTTTTGGATACATATTGTATCAATTCTATATATTTTTTATTTATTCGTGAAATAATACTAAAAAAAATCGAAGTAGCGCTAAAACTATTTAAGTTAACAATTTCAGTGATAATTGGTAAATTTTTTGTCTGAAATAAATTTTATTTGCATATTATTTTTTAAAAATATTTTTATTTTTTTTTGTTTATGGACAGCCAACAGACATACACTTATTTTATTGTGGAATGTTTAGGACTGACGGAAAAGGAAACCCACGACTGTTAAATGAGTCTTGGGGGGCTTTCTATCAGCTACGCTATTTTAAATGACCATAATAATTTAGATTTGAAAATGCAAACATCAAAATGCTAGTAAAACTATTCGAAGTGAGGTTAAATTAGTAAGCAAAGATCAATTAAAAAAATTGTCTCAATACAACCGGCTTCGCTCAAAATCCTGTAACTGATATCAAGAAGCTATACAATATCATATAAATCATCGTTTTTCATGAGACTGAATTTTGTCTTTTTTTTCAGCAGATTTTTGTATTTCTCCAACATTATATTATAATTTTAGTTTGACACTGTTATAAAAACAAAATAAGTTGTAGGAAAGCATCAAACTGCGGTTAAAACTATTTTTTTAAAACGTATTTAAATGCTTCTCCTGAATCACGATAATTTAAATATGTGGTTATTGGCTCTCAGGTTTTGTTATTGATGAATAATTATTTATTTTTGGATGTTGTCACGAGAACATTGTCTTATTTAAATTAGCAAGTAGGAGTAACAATGGCATTGCTAAGCCATTACATTTTTATCAAGATCATTCAAACTAGCAATTAATTATGTTTAATTTTCATAAGAATACGTAGGCGTCGAGGTTTAAAATGATACAAGAGAGATGCATCATATAATGTTTAAAAGGAGTCTACCAGTAATGATATTACTAAAACGGTTACAAAACAAAGTCGACAAGAAATATATAATTAAACATATTTATTTATTCTTTCGCTGAAAAAAAGCCGTCATACAAGAATACAAAATAACAAAGTTAATAATCTTCACAAATACGATTTAAAGTAACTGGGATCAAGTGAAAAGGGTTGTGGTCTAGGTAAGTAGCCTCCGGATTGGAAGGTTATGGACCCTCCAGGTCACCTTTTCCCTGCTTTTTGACACAGTCATTACCGACTTTTTGAAAGCGCCCCCAGAATTAAAATATTTGGGTACATTAGATGAAATATCATGAGAGCTATCATGAAAACTTAAACGTTTATTTTTATTCAAGAAAGAGAAAAATATTAAAAAACTAAAAACATTAGGTAAAGTTTAATTTAAGAATTTCTCTTCTATATTTTACAAGCTGAAATTGGTTTCACATTTACAGTTACATTTAACAAAGGATTGTTAAGCTTCCTAGTTTGTTTTAAGAACTGTATATTTAATCAAATCTAATTATCTTTTACGAAATCCACAATAATAAAGCCCAAGGTTTTAGTTTGAGTGACGGAAGTCCATGAAAGTCACTCGATTTGGAGTAATCCTCAGCTTTTACTGTGACACCTGCCACGGCGGTATTCTGTTATTTACAACCCTAATCACTGCAACCCTCTCAAGAGGATTAACTATTAGTCACTATTTCTAAGATTGTTAATGTACGAAAGACTTAACTTAGTATTGAATATTGATTCGCATACTTCTCGAACTGTGAAAATCTGTAAATTAACCTCAATCAATGTGATAAAATTGTCGTGGTGATGGTGGAGATTACGTCATGATCGGACCACTATAATATACTATAGAACTTAATGATAGGAACTGTAATTAGTCTCGCTTATAAACATATGACATACCTACCCATAAATACGATATGATGAAATACTAGATTACTGGAGTTTTATTACGGTTTCTGCAAAAAATACGAAGAATAAAGAACTGATTTCCCCAAACTTAAGTTTCTAAGAAGCATTACAAGTCGTAACTTTTATCTAAAGAAAATGAATTCACTTTTTGGACTTCGAAAAACTCCTTAAATTATTATGTAAACAAGCCCTCTTATCATTTTTTAAGGAAATTCGGGATTTGGAACAAAAAACTGGTAAAAAGATAAGCCCTGAAAAATGATAGGAGTTCGGTAAATAATACATATTATAAGAAGATAATTAATTATTTGACCTGAAAAAAATAATTCAATCACAAAGTTGTTATTCATAAATATTATAAGAAAATGAGCGTTATCCGTTAAAAATAACAATACCCAATAAAAAACTGGAATTTTAGATTAACCTGTATTTTTAACCTGTGAAATAACTAAAAAAACAGTATTATTGATTGTTATAAAAAAAGACACATTAGTTGACAATAATTCATCAATCATGTACATACCTAACGTGAAAACCAAAGAAAAGTTCGTGTTATAATTTAGTATTAGATTAATTAGCATTGACTTGGAGGCAGTTTGTGGAATCCATGTTCTCCACAAATGGAGCAGATACGATGATGCACTATTAGGAGCGGATAAACGACATGATGATGAGTGATATATCACTTATCACTAAAAAGTTTTTATATAAGTACCTTCAAAATTCGCATGTAATGTTATGTAGGTAGATAAAAGGTCGATTCACCAGCGCGTTAACGAATAAAACAATCTTCTCCATTCGGAGTGTACCAAGAGGCCAAGAAAGGAATTTCGTCAGCTCTTCTGCGTGTTCACACTCGACTTAGCTCAGGTAGATGGATTGTCCAGCTCCCGCGTCTTAGAGGTATCAGAAAGGGATTTCCTTAAAAAGAACCTCCATCAAATTTATAGTCCCCGAGGGGAATGTTCTCCTATTGACTCCCACCGAGCTCTGGGGTGGAATTTCATTATTCCGACAATTTTTAAGTTCAACCCCTTTGATAGGGTTTGCAAATAGGTTTCAACCGAAACCGGAAACAGGTTTGGTTATGGAAGTTATGAAAAGTAAATCGATTTGCAAGATTCAATCGTGACGGGTTTTAAAATACATTCGTCTATGTAGACGTAGTATTAGATTACGTAGATTGTAGTATTAGAAGGATAATGATGTCTTGTGTTTTAAATAAACTTAGTTTCGTGTACTACAATAAATGTATTTAATACTTAAACCACAACTTTTAACGGTTTTTTTCAAAGACAAGTAAATCAGTAAAATTAATCGTTTTAGAGAAATGGTTTTTGTTAAAATAAAGCGAAATGATCAATTAATTATTTACAATAAAAGGAAAATAAATAAAACTATTTTATAAAGACGTAATTCTGACTATAATTATTTTTTTATGTTTTAAATTTATTTATTTTTATTAAATTACAGTTTTATGGTATATTGTTATTTTGAATGCATTCTTCAATTAGGAACCTTGTGCCGAGAAAAGCATTTTAATTACAATTTTACTTGTATTTTTATTATTTGTATAGATAAAGATACATGTCATAGAATTATTATTTTTCCATTTTATCCTTGTTATTATATAAACACTTAATGTTTTCAATAAATAAAACTAATAAATGAATAAGTTTTCACATTAGCATAAAGTTAAAGAATCGTTTACCTAGCTTTTAGCAACTAAAAGTTTGGAAAGCATATTTTTTTACAAATTCAAAAAGGCTTATTCAATGTGCTTAATTACGCTTGTAAGAATTAAAATAATGTTTTCACTTATATGTAAGATGGTAATCACCGCTTTAAAGAAATAAAGATTCTTTTTTAGAATCCTGTATGGTATCTAAAAACCGGTTGAAAGTAAGACAGTTATTTGGCAGCCCTTGGTCCTCTCTCGGGTCACTTGGTGTGAGGATTGGAAGGTTCTATTGAGAGTTTTATGGAAGTGTATCGATGATGGAAAATGGAACCCGACGGTGACGGGAACGATGACGGCAAAATATTCTAGAGCAAGTATTATAAAAATAAGCCAATCTGGAATCGGAATGGCAGAGAAATGAGATATTGTAAGCGTTCTCTTAAGCCGACGGAAGTAATTACTTTCTCAAGGAAGAAACATTAAATATGAGTTAATGTAACAACTAATGAATATTAAAATCACTTCTCAAAAGCCGAATTCACTGGAGAACTATTGAGAAATTTTCAAATTATCGGATCAATATATTAAAACAATGGTTATGAAGAATAATATTGTTCGTTATTTCAAAATTTTCTTTTGGGAGTTGCGGTTTTCATAATATTAATAGGTTTCCATAATATTATTATCCACGTAAAAAAAAAATATATTTTTTGTAATAGCATGTTCTATGTATAATGTGGGGAAGCGGTAGCGCTTGGGGGTGAGAATGAAAAATTTATTTAAATGTGTTTTCAGATAAAATATTTCATATATTTCTGAAAAAAATAATCACTAGCGCTAATAAATGATAACATAGACTTTGTTCCATTACGTAGACTGTCTTATGTAACAGTTCATTATCTTGTAATAAATTACAAGAAGGCAAGATAATGTGTAATGATAACAGTGTAATGATAACAGTGTCCTATGAACCATTGGGTGCGGATAAGGGAAATTAGTAGTAGAACTAGAAAACTAATTAACTCAGATGTAGTAGTGAGGATAGAACGCCACACCACTCTGCCCTGACACACGTCCCTTGCTTCTTCCACATTCATTCACCTTCACATGCATGAACACCGATTATTCCAAAATGTTTTTATTGTAACTCATGGGGAATACATTTAAAATGTATTTTTGAAAAAAAAAAAAAAAATTCTGACCTTTCACATGCCCACTTTTATTTATTTTTAGGAGTTGTAGTTGTTGAAATATTTGAAAATTGTACTGTAAAAGTCAACATATCGACGGTGGAAATATAATAAAATTGCGTCGCTTTGTACTACCGTCCTTTGACCATATTATGTCGCTTGATAACTTTTTCCTTTCCACCGTCTATATGACAAAATCTACGCGCGAAATACACGATATTTTTCGGCTTTCTAATAAGAGATAATTTTCATAATTTCTTATGTAAAAATAAAATATTCAAAAACGAAAAAAAACTGGTTTACTTACAAATTAATATTATAAATAGGATTCTAATTATCTAAATTAACGGTGTTCAATCGTGGTGATTTATGCAGCGCCATCGGTAAAATATCTGTTGCATTTAAAGAGAATAATAATAACCCCATGTTTAATATTCGTGGGGTGGTAAATATAGGAAAATCCAATTTTCTTTGAAAACTGTGGTAACGCATAAATCTTGGGCGTTCATAACACACCCAATTTTATTATGTAAATTGGAAAAATAATAAATTCAGTTTTACGCGTGTAGCCTCAGCGACCTTTTGGGCTTATATTTGTTAAGTGACGGGTGTTTTACAAGCGTCATGATAAACGTCACTGTATATTGTATATATCTGGTATTGTACATATTGTGTATATTATACAATACCCGATATATGCTGCCAAAAGTTGGCAAGTCCACATTTTAGGTATATTGAGTTAGCGATGAATTGAGTGTCTTAACGTGAATATCTATGCCCGGAAAAAGTTTGTAGCTCCTCCGATCTCAGTAAAGCAGCTTTACAGCTTATGTTTTTTTCAAGAAAATATCGTAAGTCCATTTTGTAATATCACTAATCAATTTCTTTGTGTTCAATTGATAGTATTTCAAGTAAAAAAATGTACAGCTAAAAGTTTGTAACTGCACTTTCAATATTTTCTACAAGTACAACCTTGCTTTGCAAAATAATATATTATATTGATTTTGTGTCATTTATTACAACAGTTGTTTTTTTAATATATTCATTATACTTCAAATTATTTGAAAAAAAATTGTTCGAAGTTTTTGTCATTTCGTCTGATTTTAGAGAGAATGTCAAACTTTAAAATTGCGATTACTCCATAACATGTTTTATGGACTTACCAACTTTTGGCAGTAAACCCACGATATATTGTGTATATCGGGTATTGTATATATTGTGTATATCAGGTCTTTTATATTGTGCACATTTTGTCTAACAATCAAGATGGAAAGCATGATGATATTACTGTGTTCTTTTTTTGTTTTACAAGCGTCGGCGTCGCGATAAACGTCACTGTGTATAGTGTGTATATCTGGTATTGTATATATTGTGTATTTCAGGTATTGTATATATTGTATACATCGGGTATTTTACCTGATTTTAATTTTTTTTATAACTATCAAGATGGAAAGCATGAATTCATTTAAATGTAGTTTTTAAAATTATGATTTATTTGAAATTATTGTGGTTTTAAAATTTCCTTGGGAGGATGCACGGGAGCTGGCGGCCGATCGCTTGGCCAGGAGGCAGTTTGTGGATTCCATATGCTCCACATAGGGAACGGATATGGTATAATGAATGAATGATGAATTTAAAATTATTGTTTCATAAACGGTACGTACGGTATTTATTTTTTTATATTATACGTACGGTATTTATTTTTTTTTATTTTTGGGCATTTTTGACTTGATTTTAAGTGAACAAAAATTAATAAAAAACAATATAACCAAAAAAAAAATAATAATGTGTACTAATGACGTCACAAAAATATGATTTATGGTAGTGTTAGAGGGGATGCACACACGAATTAGCGCAGTTCAGAATGTCCTACCTCTTTCCTGGGTGCTGGCGAGTGCAGGGTAAATACAAACACGTCACCCTCCACCACGTCACCCTCCACCACGTCACCCTCCACCACGTCACCGCGTGTCCAGGGGGGTAGTCGCTCGACCCCCACGTGGCACGACACCGAGAACACTCTACCTAATTACCTGCCTGAGCAGGATACTCCACTGGAGGGGTTATTTCACTTGCCGACAGTCAGGGAGAGTTGACGAAAATATTGTTTTTCCTTCTAACTTAATGCATAATGTATGTCGGCAGTAATGACGCGTTTCTTGTCTCCCTCCCCCGCGGGAGCAGTAAAAAGTTTACAACTTTACAATTTTTAGCTGTTGTATGGAAATTATTGATCGATGGTCGTACGTGATACTAAATTTAAAAAGCGGAAAATATATTTTATTAAATTGTGTGGACTGGCACTAAAGCGCAAGACTGATCATCTTACCTTCGTAGTGCCTTATGCACCAATATGTGCGGATAAGGAAAAGAAGTAGTAGTAAATCGTTTGAATTTTTCTCACAACGGAATGTTCACAAATAAGAAATTATTCTTCATTCTTGTTTTCCCATATCCGAACTCAGGGGTGTATAGACCAATTCATTGGAAGCCAACTGCAGAGGTTATTAAATTTTCTTAACATGAAGGCAAGATTGTCAGTCTTACGGCTACAGCGCCAGTCCAAGGTATCATCCATTAAATATTGAGTACAAATCGGTTAGCACTGCGATCACCACGTTATCTACATTAAAATTGAGGACGGTTTTCATTAAATTTACCCCAACAAAGATTTTTACCGATTACCGTCATATACGCATCACTACTGCGATATATTTATTCACATATTTTGTAAATAAATTTTATTTATATACAACTTAAATTAATGTACCTACTTTAATCCATTTCAGAATAACAAGTATGTGGAAAATATGTCTATACATATATTTTTTTTATATTATTTATCTTTTCTTAAATGTTATTGACCCTAAATAAAAAAAATATGTATACGGTAGCGATTGCAAAGTTCTTTTATGTAAGTAGATATTTATATTTATACAGCTGTAAAAATGTCGAGATAAAAACCTCTATGAAGTTGAATAAAGGTTTTTTGACCAATTTTCTAGAATATATTATATTTTAGATATCGATCAAATTCAGAATTCTCTGTTTGGTAAGTAAAAGCCTTGTACCAGAAAAAACCTGATACCCTGCAAAATAAATAAGCATGGAAAAGACATCGAAAGAACTGAGGTATTTTTTTATAACAAATAAACACAATTTTTTAGGGTGCAAATAAAAAAAAAAGGATAATATTTATGTATTGAATGTACGCGAGAAATATAATATATAAAGGAGGAAGGAAATAGAAGATGTAGATAGTGCAATTGCTAGAGCCAAGGAGGATGGCGGGAAGCAGGATAAGAAAATGAATAATGATGGGTCCCTAATGCGACCTCAAGATTTCAGTTTATGAACTTAAGGAGGATTTAACAGACTGGAAATGCATTTACCCATTACCGCGCATACAGTTTAGGCGACTTTTCGGATGGGAAAGTCGAAAAAAGTTTGAGCGCGCATCTTCACTTGGGATATTGAAAAATAGCGATTTCAGTTATTATCAGATTTGTCAGTTAAATATAGGTTTAAGATTGCATTAAAGACACTCCAGTTAATTGGTTTTTACATAAAAGTGTTGCTATTTTACTAAGCATTTTCGTGATTTTGTATTTATATGAAAGTTGTGTCCTGAAAAATACCTAAATTTGCAATTTTACGCTATGACTTTTTAGCGATAATTAATATTTATATCCACGGACACCTCAAAATAAACTATGGTACATAAGATATTCCTAGTTTTAGGTATAAGTGTATAAATCGAAACTTTGAAATTTTCAATATTAACTCTACATTATTTTTTCCGGCTAAATAACCATTTAAGTAACTACTAACATACAACTAACCATCACGCAATTTCTCTGAAAGAGATGCAGAGAGGATAGAACGCCATATCACTCTGTCCTGGCAAGGCAAGTGTAAAATATTATGACTTACCGCATTTTCCATGGTACACAAGTGTCACGTTGACTTGTTCATTGCACGCGTAACGTGCAAGCTCGCACGCGCCCGGATACTCCCTACCGTCAGACCCGCACGCCGGTGTGCCGGCACGTGCCGGGCACGACGGGCACCGGCAAGCCGCGCGCCCGCCTAGGGCCGAGCACGACGCGCCCCACGGGCACTCCACGTCGTGACAAGGGTCCGTGTTTTCTGGAACAAAATAATGAAACATTAAATTATATAATTCTTTATTGATGACACATTCACCATTATTATCAATCTATTTCTGCTTCCTATGTGGAGCAAATGGATTCCACAAACTGCCTCCAAGGCAAGCGATCAGCAATACATTATTATAACACAATATCTACTACTTCTCTCTGTTAACTGCACCAATTTAATAAATAATTTTATGTTTTAATATTTCCATCTCAATATGCACAGCAAACGGTTAATAGTATTTTTTTTACCGACTGAAGAACACTAATAAAATTTAAAATTATTTAATTATGATTTTCTATGTTGTAAGTAAGACCATATGGATTATAAATAATAGTATTAATATGACAACATTAAATACAATTATTTTTTCAACAAGAATTTCAGAGAAGTGACATTCCATACTTGAAAAATACTACCTACCGTGTCTGAGGTGTCTAGATCCCCACTACGTCACTCACTACGTCTCTCACTACGTCAACAATAGGCATTTACGTCATCATTAGACATCTACGTCTAAGTGCTGCAGTCTAGACGGTGAAATGTGATAATTAGTGATTTTTATGAAATCAACCCCAGAAAGCGTATATTTTTAGAAAATTTGTATGGAAATGCCCCTTCTTTGTAGTGAATTCTTGTTCGAAGATTAAATAGAATTTCGACTCCTAAAATCCTTTTCTTTCTCATTGTAAGGTTGTAAGAGACTGCAGCTAGTTGCACAAAGACGCATCACGGTGCAGGCGATACTGTTGTCACCCATTTTCTTAATGTACGCATGCTAATTTAATTTTTTTTATTTTTCCTATGCAGTGTAGATATAATCTAACTACGCAACTTCCATCCAAAAAACAGATGCTAGGTTTTTCATTTCCAAGACTCTCAACATAGATTTGCTCTTCTGTGTATCCGCTCACATTTTCAATTCAATGTAATTTTTTAACCATAGTCATCTATTCTCATAAATATATAACTTGTTATGAAATAATTGCCCAAAACAATATTTTAACTACGAAGTATTTTTATTTTAAGAGGTTATAAAGCTCACGTTTATCTTATAAGACAGAAATTTAGTCGAGTTTAGTATAAAACTGTAGTTCTCAAGCTAAAGTGGTGACGCTAAGTTATCCAAGCTTTTTTTTTATTTTAACCGCGTGTCTCGAGAAAAACAAATAACCTGCTCTTACGTAATATAAAGTCCTGAAACACGAGTTATGTTTTCACTTGCAATATTTTTCCTAGATGTGCCTAACATAATACATGGTGTAACTAAACTCGACGATCAAATTCAGAGTCGATTTTGTAGAATTATTATTTTTTAATTTTTTATTTGTTTTCGAGAAAATTGAGTACGAAGTGATTTTTTTTTTCGATTTTTTTTTCAAATTGTTATCAAATATCATGTATTCAGTCAAATTAATACTATCCGTGAGTAAAACAATATAAAAACCGGATTTAAACCAAAATTCACGCAATTTTACTTAGCTTTTGTGAGAATTTTCTTTTTTTTTCTCAATCTAGATTCAAAAGTCATATTATAACACATTCAACTCCAAATATGATGTAGATTCACCAATTTTTTGGGTTTATACTACAAGTTTTGGCACACCTTGTAAACGCTTTTGTCTGAAAAATTTCGTTTACACTCTTTCAACAACAATTCATTTTTGCTTCTTATTACGCACTTGATTTACTTAGGTTAGAAAATCCCTTATATGTAGGTTATTGTTTATACTTTATAGGTTATTGTATTTTTTGTATTTTTTAGGTTATTGTACGTACCTGAAAACGTTGACTCTTCAAAACTTTTTTCACAAAACTACTACTTCTACTACTTTCCCTTATCCGCACCTAAATGGTACATAGGGCACTGTAAGTGCTATGTATCTTGATCATTTTACTACATGAAAGGATGATCAGTCTTACGCTTCAGCGTCAGTCCAAAGTATAAAAAAATAAATTAATGATATATTTTTTTGTAAAAATTACATTAAAATCAATATTTCATATTGACCCCCAACGGAAATCGAATCCGCGACCTCATGTACGGCAGCCTAATGAGCTTCCGCGTTTATTTATGAACACAATATTAAAACTTTAGACCACAAAGTTAATGCTTTGAATATTAATAATGTTAAATGATGTCTTTTGAAATCTTGTTAAAAAACTATTTTTTTTCAAATAATATCCCCATGTTCAAACACGCCTTTAATGCGTGTTAGTACTGTTATAATTCACTTTATTGTTTCTTTAGGTTTTATGTTTTCATTGGATTGGTTCTGTTTTTTGTATATATTGTGTTTATTTTGTGATCTAAGTGATGTCAGTGCGTATTAGAATAAAATGAATATGTGTTTTTTATTTGTCCCTAAAATGAGTTTATTGTTAAAACTCCTAGGGAGCATTGTATTGAAAAAGAAAATGAGTTTTTTTCCCATGTAATTGTTATTTATGTATAAATAAAAAAAAAAAAATAATAATAAAAAAAAGTATAACACCCGTACCGTAGGTACCATTTACAATTTAAGAATGAAGGGTACTCTTTCTTAATTATTATCTCTATTCTTCAGTGGCAATAACGTCGCGAGGAGTCTTGAACATTTTACCAGGCTTCGGGGTACTAAATCCTTGGCTGGTACTAATTCTCCCCGTGTAATGAGAAGTGCTGAGATGAAGTTATTATCAGAGCAAATTGAAGTAAGACTTTAGGGATGAATATTTGGCATTCAAAGTTAGCTCTCCTTAAACATATTTAGAAAGACGGAATTAGGTTTTCCCGCGGGATGGGAAACGAGAAACATAATTATTATCGTTGAGTCTCTGGATTCTAAATTGAGAAGCAATTATGTAAATCGTCGATGAATCTCGTTATCAATTGGAGTGTATTTCAGATTCAATACGTTTTTTCACATTTCCTGTCAATCGACTGACTTAGATTTAAAGAATGATTACTTTCAGAAACGTTTTTGAAGCATTTTTTTAAATCAGATATTTTATCTAAAATTGCGCATAGTGCGTTTTTCCATGTCCGAATATTTTAAATATTTTAATATCCAGTCCATTTCCATACTTTCTTTTTTTCTTTTTTACTGCGCAACGCTAATCTGCACCAAAAAAGCCTTTACTCCTTCTTGTCCTGGGAAGGGATAATTAATATATCGACATAAAGATACAATGTCGGTGCGAGGTCGATCTTGTATCGACGATAATATCTATGTTGATATATTGATGTTCCTTGCAACCAGTGATTATCTAGTTTTTCAGAGCCTTGTAAACAGAACATTGATCTCATTTTTCTACACTTCGTGCATTGCTGTCCTGAAAATTTCCAACAAAAATTGCATTTAAAGTACCTACTCCGTACCTAAAGACACACACCAAAAAATGAATCACTGAAAAACTTAAACTTAATCTGCGTCTGAATGCTAGAATAATCTCTTAGCTATAACTAGCACTTCACTAGGAACATTTTTATTAAATAGATATTGAAGTTTTATCTAAAAATGAGGAAAAAATATGCAAAATCATAGCATAGGTAATCCGTATTACGTTATTTGAACTAAAATGGTCTTCAGATATTATTGATATCTCAACAGAGACAGAGAAACTCTGGAAACGAATGTGGGCTATCAAGGAGTTTTACAGGCCTTATGACCTGTCATTTGCTGGGTTAAGTGGCCACTTGACGCACTACAACATTCCTTATTCCGCCCATCATCTGATAACCCATATATGACAAATTTTGGAACTACTATATATAATGAAATCGTCTTCGTCATTCCGTTTTGCAGAATTATTCTATGCTGGTGTCATCTGTTGAGAAGATTGCAAACCTTTTTTTTTTTTGCAATCATCTTTTATTAGATGTAGGTAAGGCCCTACCGAGCTTTATTACTTACTCTAGAAGACGCCTGAAGATGTCTCTCCAATTTTTAACTTAACCCAGCCAATGACAGGTCATAAGCCCTGTAAACGCCTAGATAACCCACATTCGTTTTCAGAGTTTCTCTGTCTCTGTTGGGATATCAATAATATCTGATATCAGCCCAGCATGGGTATAATCCAGTTATTTGTCTACAAGTATTTGTATTAATTTCAAAAAAATGTTGTTTAAAATGGTCTTAATGCTATAACACTATGGGAATTATAAAATACTTTCACTGGCGCGAGTCTAAGGAACGAGCGGACTTCGGTCCGAAACATGAAAGTACTAATCTGATATTAATAATGATTGATTTATAAAAACGACTATATTTTTTATGAAATGGCACTTTTTTAAATTTTTTTTAACATCCGGAACCTTACTGAACTGAGCTCCAAAGTTACTGCTTCAAGCGGGTTGAGAAAAAATGCAGAAAATAGACCAATGTTCAACGATTTTTAGCATTTTTCCCAAGTATTAAGATAAATATTTTATAAATTATACATTATTAACTATGTATTTTTTAACATATTAAAATATGTAAAAAGTTTGTTTACTGATCATTAAAATTTAAACAAATAAAAAATGAACACATGTAAAAAAAAAAAAAATTCAATTCAACCCTCAATATAGTACAATCGACGCATCTCGACGAGTAACCATAAATGCCAAATAAAAGCACTAACATTAAATTTATATATTTAAAAAAAAAATTAGCCGGGAAAAAGCCGGAAGTTTTTTTTTTCTATATTTTTAGTTTTAGACACTCCTACTCTTTCCTAATGAAAGCGCGTAGATGAACTTATAGAATTGTCATTAAATTAAAAAAATAATTTTAAAATACTACTACCACTACCACTTTCCCTTATCTAAACTCAATAATGCATAGGGCACTGCATTGGTACACCAAGTGCAGTGAATCTTGATAATTTGTTAAAATAAGATAGATTTAAAATAAAACAATGTGGCATAGAATTCCAATACTTCATAAATACTGTGACTAATAAAAAGCTAGTAAAAAAGCATTTAAGTTATCGGTACACCAAGTGCAGTGTATATTGATCCACTTCTTTATATTTTTTTAATGAGCTCCAAAGTTACTGCTACAAGCGGGTTGAGAAAAAATGCAGAAAATAGACCAATGTTCAACGATTTTTTATCATTTTTTCCAAGTATTAAACGAAAGATTTGATTAATTATACATCATAAACCAAGTATTTTTTAACATATTAAAATATGTAAAAAGTTTGTTTACTGATCAATTAAAATTTTAACGAATAAAAAATGAACACATGTAAAAAAAAAAAAAAAGTTTTAATTCAACCCTCAATATAGTTCAATCGACGCATCTCGACGAGTAACCATAAATGCCAAATAATAGCATAAACATTAAATTTATATATTTAAAAAAAAAATTAGCCGGGAAAAAGCCGGAAGTTTTTTTTTTTCTATATTTTTAGTTTTAGACACTCCTACTCTTTCCTAATGAAAGCGCGTAGATGAACTTATAGAATTGTCATTAAAAATTAAAAAAATAATTTTAAAATACTACTACTACCACTACCACTTTCCCTTATCTAAACTCAATAATGCATAGGGCACTGTATCGGTACACCAAGTGCAGTGTATGTTGATCATTATATTACATGAAGGTAAGGTGATCAGCCTTACCACAAATGAAATATTAATATAAAAATCACATGCGAATTAATTATATTTAATGTTGACCCCCTACGGCAATCGAACCCGCGACCTCTCACACACGGTAGCTAAACGCGCTACCACTGTGCTACGGGGCGGACTATTGATAACTAATAATAAATTATTATTTACCATTATTCTATTCAACTTACTCACCATTTATAAATTAAATAAGTTTACCTTTTTTTCACAATTACCAACATACCTTTTACTAGATTTTTAAATCAATTTCTGACTAGGTTTATATGAAAATTTTTAAAAAGGTCTTTCAGTTTTCATAGTATTTATTTTTGTTATTATATCAAGCTTTTAATAATAATTGTTTCGGACTGGAATAGCACGAAAACTTTGAAATGTTTATTTGACTATTAAACTAGTTTTTTTTTATTATTGACACAAAATAGTCTAATTTCAAAGAATGTATTTATTTAATCAATCTTAAAAATAATTTTTGTGTTCTTTTATGTTCAAAGAGGGTTTAAAAAAATAAAAGACAACTTAATTTTTTTTAAATATATTTCTACAATAAAGAAGCAATATTTTTTAAAATAAATTTTGTTTTTGATAATTTTTTTATACATCTAAAAAATATTATTTTTATTTGATACTAAGCAATAATATTTCTACATGTATTACCTATATACAGTAAAAAAACTAGCTAAAAATTCTCAACAGTTACTGAATAAAGTAGCAATGTCCGCAGAATGACCGTTTCGTTCCACTGTGCGACGCGACGGACGTATCGTAATTAATTCGGGTGAAATGTGCCAACGCCGCGATTGCGTTCGTTAGTTTAAACTGTTGGCGAGTTCCATTGTTCCAGATTTGAAATTTGAAAAAAGGCGCGCTCATAAAGAACGCCCCATTTGGGGTCATTTTAACAGCAGTAATGAACGAAAAGAAAAACAATGGAGCTTCGCCGATTCACCGTTGGCGGTTGCGTCGCGGTAATGGCGGGCTCGCGAAATGTAATTAAAAATTAAAACTAACTCATAATTATTACTCTTTCGTTAAAAATCAGCTTATAGATAAAAACACAGGCTAGCACGTACATCTAGGTATATGAGAGCTTTGTATAATCAAATAAAATCAGCTAACATTCTTCTTCAAGGTAATAAAATTGGGTAAAAGTGTACAGAAACGACGATGTTAATAAACAGCGTTTTTTTCACCTCTTTGGTAAGTATTAAGAATACAGGATTTACCAAAACTCGTAGTACAATCCAAAAACTTGTGAATTTACCTCATATATGACTTTTTAATCTGAGCTTGAAAAAAAAATATTTTTTTTCTTCTCATAAAAGCTTTCATAAGTACCGCAAATTAAGTAAAATTACGTGAATTCTTGTTAAAATCCTGTATTTATTTTGTTTTATTTATGGATAGTATTAATTTGACTAAATACATGATATTTGATAATAATTTGAAAAAAAAAATGAAAAAAAAAACTACTTCGTACTCAATTTTCTCGAAAATTAAGGGTAAAATAAAAATAAAATATTTACAAAATCGACTCTACAAATTTCCTGCTTGTACATCGAGTTTTGTTACACCCTGTATAAGTATGTAGAGTGTAGTATTTTTTAATATTTACCTCCTCCGGGCGGCCTCCGTAGCGTAATGGCTAAGACGCTGGACTCACGATACGGAGGTTCCGGGTTCGATTCCCGGTGAGAACACAAAAATAAAAAGGTGATTTTTCTCAAGCCTGGGTGTTTGTGCGTTGTTCCCCTCTGTAATTGGGGCCTCCTGGCCTGTTGAGGTGGGTTAAATAAATAAATAAATAAAAATAAACTTTTGATTGCCACATAACAATCTACCTCACACTATGTGAGAAGTCATTAGATTATATGTGAGCATTTATATGTATGCCACGCACTTATTTCAATGTTAAACACAGAAGCTGAGTCAATATTATAAAACCTTTCATGAGTTGAGGCCATGAATCCTGAATGCTTCCGATGGGAATTATTATTGTTTTTTACCATAAAAGCAAGATAACCTGGCACGCCATTATTCCCGTACGAAAAATACTAAGCTTGTCAATTACAAGAGCCAACCTGCCTCTCTTCAGAAAATTGGATTATAAGTAATAATTATGATGGTGATTTGACAGCAATTAATTGACGCCGTAATGGGTAAATTCCCATGAAATTCGAGAGGAAATATTTCGCCACAAAATCGTCCATAATTCAAAATGTTGTTTTTTGAAATATTGCCAGCTTCAAATAAATTCTAGATGCTTTTAAGTCAGTCGCGTCTTCAAAGTCAAAGACGTTCATTATAATTATTAAAAATTTAAACTGATTAATATTTTAAAGGATTAAAAATACATTACTCCTCTTATCTCGTTTTCTGATATAGAGGGTAAATATACTTACTACTTCGTTCTCTTTTTCCGTACCCAATGGAGCGTAGGGCACTGCATCGGTGCACCAAGTGCAGTGTATCATGATCATTTTATTACATGAAGGTAAGTTGATCAGTTTTACACTTCAGAACTAGTCCAAGGTATCATACAGGGAGGGTAAATATGCTTAAATAAAAACATGTTAAAAAGGTGTTAGCCCACACTCACACTAAACTTTGTATTTTGTTTGATTGAAAGTTTTAGGTTTTTTAATTAGTGTGCATAACAATTTAATATTTGGTTTAATATCGATAAAAATGTCCGTTTAGTAAATAAGTTAAAAAATCTTTATTGTAACCACGAGAAATAATATCAGAATTGTAAAAGATGAACAAATGCAACTCGCTCAAGTGAAAACTAACATTTATAGTAAAAATTATACTTGATGTAAAAACTAATATTACAATCCAATAAAATATAGGTATTTTATTGAAGTATGTTTTCAAGTCACTTTACTGATGAAGTATGTTTACAAGAGACGGAAATGTGGATAAGGACATTGAGAGAAGGGTTAATGCAGGAAACAGAGTTAATGGTGCCTTAAAATCGATAGTGGCAAATAAGAGCTTATCGAAAGCAGCAAAATTGGCAGTACATAATGGAGTTCTGGTACCAATGTACGACAGTGATGCGTGGTGTTTGAAAAATAAGGACGAAAGTAGACTGAATGCTGTTGAAATGCGTTGTTTCAGGCAAGTGTGTGGTAAGTATATGTATGATAGGTGTACAAATGTCAAAATTAGAGCAGAGTGCAAAGCTGATATAAGCATTATCGACAACATTTAGAAAGGCCTTTTATGATGGTTTGGTCGTGTAAAGCGAATGAGTGATGAAAGAACGGCTAAAATAAGTTATAATGCAAGTGTGCCTGGATGTAGAAGCCGAAGAAGGCCCAAAAAGACATTCATGATCAAGTACGACAAGTACTTAAAAGCGGATATGTGAAAAATAATCCGTGTGTACATGAAAAGATGTATGTAGATGAATGTAGAGGAAGCGAAGGAAGTGTGTTAGGACAGAGTGGCATGGCGTTCTATCGTCTCTGCCTACCCCTACGGGAAAATGGTATGATGGTTAGTTAGTTAGTTAGATCGGGTTTACGGCTGTCATAAAATAAGTTGTGTCAGAAGCCTTTTATCGTAACATTTATTGGGTATATTAAATTTACGAGTATTAAACAAAAATGAATATCGGAAAACACAATATTTTCCACGTAATTTTAAGCTCTCAAAATAAAGTTCCAATAATTTCACTGTTGTATAAAGCAGGTGCCTACTTATGTAAATAAGTATAATACTACTAAGTGCTACTTTTTATGAAATTGCTTAGCAAACATAACTTCTGCCAATATTTATACGAGTACATTAAATTAAAATCATACACGCTATGAGGGATGTTTGAAGTGAAATGACCCACAATATTTCTTCACTTATAATATTCCCAAACACCTGTTATGTAGCGAATACGAACGTGTTGCTATCTAATAAATGATTTTCTATCCAACGGGCTCAGAATCAATTATACAATATCGGCGGGCAAAGCTTTTAGCGCAAATAGATTAATCTGTTTACCACATACAAACCGAGCTCCGGCCCCTGGCCAGTTATGGCCTTTAAACGCTTATTGGATAGAGTAATCTGAAAACCCATTAAAAAGATAAAAAAAAGCCATCAATTACTGAATTGTCACCAGGGGGGTTGGATACATATTTTTCCTTTTTCCGCGAGTTAGGCCCGCCAAGGCTAATTTTGATAACAACACAGTATCCGTGTGTGGGAGTTACGCATGATTTGGTAGGGGAGAGATTCCGTTACATCCCCGTTTTGGATGTGATAGCGGTAGCCAATAACCGCATGTACTATAAAAAGCCACATTTCATTGATTAAGTAGCTTTAAATCGTAATTTAAGACAACATAATATTTATATAACAGTTGTTTTTAATATAATAATTTAATTTAAGTAAAGCTTTTATGCGCAAAACTGTTTCCTTTTATTTGTTGTTTAAAGAACGCGAAAGCTGTTAAATACTAAATACTTAAAAAATAATTCTTTGATAGTAAATTTGGAAAAATGTATCTACTTTTTTTTGTATTTTGAGTTATACGGTTTATGTATTACGTCTGGGGTCTTGAAATAGTTTGATGTTAATGATTAAGATATAATGATTTGCGTACAAAACGAACTTGATTCTATGAAACCTTTGTAATGATTACTTTAATTACAATCTACATTGCAATTTGTTGGGTTAACCGAAAAGGTATTTGTAATAATATTATACCTCTGTTCCAGTCTATAACTAGCAAACTTGTTATAAACGACGTTACGTTAAGGTACGGCCGCAACCAGAGTGGCGAAAATTAAATTCGGGTTGGGTCATTCAATATGAGAGGGATTAGACCCTAAGATGATCATATAATCCTCGTATTCACAAATATTTAGCTAGGTCTCATAATTTTGGCCTCCTGAGGCACAGCTAAACTGAAATTATTCCACACGTAACGCTGGATATAATGAGATTAAAAAAGTTGGCACTGAAGGTGTCCGTACTGGCTTTAATTATTTTTTTTTTTTGCTAAAATATTCTGAGGTATAAAATACAATTTAATTTAAAGCAAAATCGTAATTTTGCGTCTATTTCTAATTAATTCAAATATTAAGAGTATGCCACTCTACGTGACTCGCGGCCGCTTTCCCATTCAAACGTATTCCTTGATTTTCTCCCTGGATTTAAACATTAGAGCAATGATTTTTTCAAAAATGTTTTTAGGGGTAAGATTTTTTAAAAATATTTATAATTGTTGAAGTTAGTTGTTAGAACAACACTTTTTAGGTATTATTGAGTAGATGAATACAATAATAATAGTATTTTTACATCCACTAAATTACAGAGTTTTCCACTAAATTACAGATTTTTGAAAAATTTTGACTAGCATTAGTTGAATTTATTTTTTGTTCGCTCAATGTAATTCTTTCATCTCGAGGTGCCACTTCAGCCCCCCTTTAGACGTTAAATTGTGATTATGAATAAGGGCGAGTCTATCATTATCCCCCCTTTAACCGCTACCCCTAAGATTATATCTCTGGGTGATATTAGGAGCACAGCAGAGAGGAGGAGATGGAATATTTTTGTTCTGGGATCCTCTGGCACTGCTGTACTTAAAGTTAACGAAGGTATTCCGGCTTGTGTGTGTATGAGTAGATTGTCTTAGTTTAAAATTTTGCATATTATAAGGCGTTATCTTGGACACGATTAAAATAATGTATAGTTTCAGTGGAATGTATTATAAGATTGTACGTCATACTGCAATTTTTTATTTTATACAGGTGGTGAAATAAAACAGTTCACAGTAAAAAAGACATACAATGAAAAAAATACTGAAAAAGCATTAATTTTATCTTATGATAGATAAGGCAAAACATTACAGAAAAATATATTTTTTTAGAGTTCTTTACTTTTTATCTAAGTATATAAATTTATAGTTTTTTGTCAAATGTTATTTTCATTACCCACCACAAAATTTTTAAAGATTATTATTTTTAATACTTTTTTTGTGTCTTACGATAATAGAAAAGTTAATAAAATTGTTTGAAGAAACTTTTGCTGTATTAAATAAAAACAACAAATAATCATCCATAAAATACAATGTTTGAAATTACCTTTTTTTCCCCAAAAAGAAGTATTTGAGTTTTTATGATATACTCAAACATCTCAATTTTTAACTGCTTGAAATAGTCGGAAATAACTGTGCTAGAAAGCTAGAAACAAGTTGTGCTGGAGTGGGATTCAAACCTAGAGATTTCTAATCCGGAATCCTGGAATCTACCACGAGACCACAACCTATTGAAATCGAACCTACATAACATTCAACCTGTAATAAAATAACAAGAAAAGGCTTGTAGTGATCCAAATGTTAAACTCTCTACGGTAAAGTCCATTGAATCGTAATTGATCTTAGAAACACTAATGTATTATTTAGTTTAATCATTGGAATAAAATTCTATGGGTCTATTAACTGAGATCAGAAACATGGTACGCACGTTTCGCTCAAGTCCACTGGGAACAAGCTTATGTACAGTGGAGAAAGGAATAATGAAACAGTAACCTAGAGGTTCGCATGTAATTTTATTCCTTCGAGTTTACTTTGCCGAATAGGAATTACTAGAAAAACTAATTTCAATTCAAATACAAACAATTTGTGGTACAATTTATTTTGTATCGATTGTTGGTACCTAATAAATTTATGACTGATAGAAAATATCACAATGGTTAAACTATTGAGATAAAACTAACTACTGTAAAGGTATTGTAGTATTTTTTTATGAATAAAAACAGATGGTACAGATCAAGTGGTAATCGATTGAAATAAAAAATACGTAGCCACTTCTCTGGTTCCACGCACCAACTATATATTCAGTATGACCCTTTTTGTGCGCTTAGGAGACGGGTGCTTTTAAAGCATCCATTTGCGGTCAATCCGTTTTTATAAGCTCAGTTTTAAAATATTTTTGTAAGAAGAATTTTTTAAATTTTTAAAATTTTTCACAGAAATATTTCAATAACAATTTTTTTTTACGAAATACGAAATTTACCTTTCACCCTTTCGAAAACAAAATACATAAATTAACTACATAACATCCTTTTCCCAATGCCTTTATTATCTTATTAGTAAAATAGTAATAGTAAGACAAGATTTCCCTGATGATTCGATTGGGCATTAGCAATACGAGAGGTAAATTATGTCATTAATTCAGCACTTTAGCAAAACGACCTAATTAGGCAATCAAGAAAAAGGAGACGTTAACCATTACCTAATACAAGAAAATTGTAATCCCCAAAAGAATTCGAATTGCTGGTCTAGAAATGAATCTACAAAGTCCCAGTTACATGAAATAGTTTAATAACAACTCAATATTTATTGTTTTTTATGAGAATGAGTGATAAAAGAACGGCTAAAAGAAGTTATAATGCAAGTGTAGAAGCCGAGAAAGACATGGCATGATCAAGTACGACAAGTACCTTGACGGCGGACACGTGAAAAGTCGGAATAAATCGGCGTGTGTGTATAAAGAAGATGTATGAATGTAGAGGAAGCGAAAGAAGTGTGTCAGGACATAGTGGTATGGCGTTATATCCTCTCTGCCTGCCCCTACGCGCTGATGCGGCGTGATGGTTTATTATTTATTTATATAAAAACTTAATTGAGTATTTTTTATTTAAATATTTTTAAAACTGTTAATATGTTTGTTATGTATATGTAATCATGTTAAAATTATAATGTTCTGTATATTATTTATATGGTAACTAATAACATAGATTGTAATTTTATGTCCCGATTTAACACGGATATCTAATATCTAGCAAGTCTGTATACGGAATAAAAACATTAAATAATAAACGAATATCTAATGATTTGATTTTCTTATTAGTATGAAATCAATACATGTACCTATAAAGTTATACATGGTGTTATAAAACTCGACGTGCAAGCGGTAAACCACTGAATCTATGTCATATTTGGAGTCGATTTTGTTCAATAATGTTTTTTGATTTGAACCATGGATTTCGAGAAAATTGAGTACGAAGTTAATTTTTTTTTAAATAATTTTTTTGCAAATTGTTATCAAATGAAATTTATTTAATCAAATGAATACTATTCACGAAGAAAACAAAATAAAAAACTGCATTCTAATAAGGATTTGTGAAATTTTACTTAACCTGCCATACTTATGAAAGCTTTTATGAGAATTAAAAAAAATGTTCAAGCACAGATTAAAGTCATATTACACATTCGACTCCAAATATGATGTAGATTCACCAGTTTTCGGGTTGTACTACGAGTTTTGTTACACCATGTATGGTATGCTTTTGCATAAAAAAAAGTTTCGACAAAAAAGCAACTTATTTAACTGTCGTGAAACGCTTTAAAAACATATTCTCAAAAATCTCTTTGCCGACTTTTGACAAAAAAAAAAAAATTATGATAATTTAAATTCAGGTAGATAGGGTGGTTTTTATCGTAGTTATGCGACGCGAATTCTGAATCATCGATTAGCGGTCCCTTACCCTCCTCCAGTGGCGGGAAAATTCCTCTCCACTGTCCGATGGTTTGAATAGAGAACACTTGTACTAAAGACTTCCTTTTTTTAAACGAGGAATTTACGAAATTGGTTTCTTGTAAAGCGCGTGATTTTATCAACCGGTTATATCCGAGAAACTTTTAAAATCTCAGGTTATAAGGCGAATTTACAAATTTCGCTAGATTTTGCCTAGATGAGATATAATAAGATATGGAGTTATTTTGTGTATTTTTATAAATTACATAATAAAGCACGTTATAAAGTTTAAAAAATATTCGAGTTCTTTTTTTTTTAGAATAATATGTACTATTTCAAATACAGGCAACTTTTAAAACAGTCAGAATTTATGTATGCCATTTTTTGTACATTATTCTAGTTCTATTAACTCAATATTTGTAGCACCCACATTGTACTTTTCCATAATTATGAAATAAAGCACCCATTGGTTATAGAATACTCTACATTTTTCATATTCTAGTTCTCATTTGCCATGTACAATTGCCAACACAATGTACAAATTAAATTTCTGAGGATAGCAAGATCGAGCAAACGAGTATTTGAAACAATAGTGCCTTATGTTCATGTTGTGTTTACATATTATCTAGATCGTTGAATTTCTTAATACATTGCTCCAACTTCGTTTCATCTTTCCCTGTTTCTTTAAACGCATACCATCCCCAAAAAGCGGATAGTGTTCCTGATACCACCAACGTACGAGGAACAAACAAGAGGAGAGATGAGAGATAATGAAAGCCATTAAGTTGGAAGACAGGAACGCTTAGGGAAGAAAGGGCCTACAATATACAAAGGACACATTTCCCTGGAATATTACCTATTTATTCAGACGCGTGGAAGCCATATGGTATTTTAAAATATGTTTATTTTAAATGAGACGCTTTGAATGTAAACGCTTAGGTAGGTCGTTTATTTACACGTACTCAGTACACATGTCTTAACTGTTAAAATACATTGATAGATTACGGTTTCCTGTTTTATCAACAAGTAAATAGGTAAATAAACACAACAATGTAAAGATAATAGATATCACACGTGGTGATAAAAATGACTTAATTTTATCACCATGTAACGCAAAGTGGTAATCATCAATCTTATTACATACTATTACAAGTACTTTTCCTTATCCGCACCAATGGTGCATAGGGCACTGCCTCGATACACCAAATTATAATACTTATTATATCACTGTGGTTTAAAAAAAAATATTTGTAATATTTACTGAGAAAGGTATCTATCTCCGTAATAGAACCTGATGATCTAGAAACCGGTTTTTATAAGCTTTTTGAAAACTATTAGCAAATGTTTTCTGTAACGATTCAAACAGTAGACTATCTACCAAAGTTTAGACCAAAATACACCGTTTAGTTGATAATTAAAAGCCTGTGTTTTCAAATAAAAAATACACGAAAAACTTTATTAAATAAAAGAAAGGTACACCTTATTTTATTTTGTTCATACGTCTCGGCTGCTTGTCACTTCTTTATTTGTAAAACTAGACCAGAAGGGAATGATTAATAGCAAAAGGAGGAACAAGTGACCTCAAGGAAATAATTGATGATATTCGAAAACAGTACCCAAGGAAAAGTGAGTTACCACATCCTTATTTCTTAGAAATGACGAGCTTTTATATTAATATTTGCTAAGTTATATATAATGAGTATGTAAAATTTGTGTATTTTTGGGAATACCTTTATTTATGTTATAGTGGTTTGGTGTATTGAAAATTATGTGAAATTAATTATTTGGAGTCTTAGAAAATGTAATTAGGGATAAGGCGTAATAAAAGAATAACCTTTTCTGGAGATAAAAAACTACCGTGGGTAGGTCGACAAATAAATAAAAGAAGATATTTGATATAAAGTTCAGAGCTAATAGAGAAAATTTTCGCTGATGTAATTAATATAACTTTAGAATAGAGTAATCTTTAACAAGATACCAAAGGCTCCGATATAATTATTAACGATCAAAATAACATTACGCCGCGGGAACCAGAATATTTACGAATAAAAATAATGATAAAGTGGTGATTTAAGCTTATATGAAAAATATAACTTTTATTTTTGACAATCAGTAGCAATTATTTAAAAAAAATTAACGACACAATTTTTTTTCTGGATAACAGGTAGTATAATTGGTTGTCATATGACCTGTATTTATCACGATTAAACAGATCAGATTTCCGAGTATCTTAGATAATTTAAAATTGTTTACAAAACACGAATAAGTATGTTAAGCATTTAGAGGTTCGAAGCATTTACGGAAGATTGGTTGCTTGTTTGTAAAACGGGTCCTAAGCGATATTGAGAAAATGAAGTATATCTTTAAATTCAACCCTTTACGATTAAAATGAATGACAAGAACTGGGTAAAATAAATTGAATAAATTTACCCTACTTATTGAGGATTGTTCCGCAAGAACAAATTTAAAAATTTTGTCTGAGATATTCAACGCCTGGGTTTATTAGATTAAGGGGGAGTATTCGATTACGCTATCTACGTCATCAGCAAGGGTTGATAGTCGTCTGATGATCATAAAGTCAATAGAGCCTTCATTGTGCGCTCCATTATGATATCATCTCCTCTAAATTGAAGCTCGGAACTGTTCCGCCTAGTAATTGGAATACCTTTTGATCGGATTTTAAAAATATTGCTTTCCAATCAATAAGGAATATTAACTTTAGGCATTTAAAACTATTTTCAGCGACAAAGAAAAGGTCACACTTAAATTTAAAAAATGACCTTCTTATCATGAAGTAAAAATATGCTTGAAACTGAAGTGAGCATATGTACATTGTACATACGCACAAAAATGTTAAGTTTAATTGACTGTTCCCGTGTTCCAGTAGCTAGGACGCTAGATTGACGCTACACAGGTTCCTGGTTGGAATTTCAACGAGATTCAAAAAAATAATATAATTTTCTCAATCCAATACCCCTCAGTTATGTGCTTTCTGGTTTGATAAGAATTAATCATAATAAAATTAGCGTTAAATGCGTTTAAGTTTCTTAAAGAATTGCGCTTTATTTTTTATGAACTAATGCAAAATTATTAATATACCAACAGAGATAGAGAAACTCTGGAAACGAATGTGGGTTATCTATGCGTTTACAGGCTTATGACCTGTCATTGGCTGGGTTAAGTGGCCACTTGATGTACTACAAACATTCCCCATTCCGGCCATCATCTGACAACCATATTTGACATAAGCCGAGACGGTGGTAGGGGTACTATGAAAGCATTTTGTTCGCGTACATAAATCGTAAATTCATCCGTATTTTTTTATCACACTAACAATCTTAAAATCGCGGTTTAGCTTGTTGAAAAAATCGGTAGAGTTGGCTGGACTGAAAAAAGACTCAATAGTCTTTAAAGCAGTCTAGGGAAAGGGTGGGGCTTTCATGGAAAAAAAAAACATATATGACAAATTTTTGAAACTACTATTATATAGAATTTGTACAGAAGCTTCCACATTTGAGTTTGTTTTTTGACAATTTTCAACATTTTTTCTCTCTTGTGACATCTGTTAAGAAGATTGTAAAGCATTTTTTGGCAATCAATCTTTATTGGTGTAATCAATAATATCTGATATCAGCCCAGCATGGGTATAATCCAGTAACTTGTCTACAAGTATTTGTATACGTTCAAAATGTTGTCAAACGGAGTAGGTTTAGGTAAAAACAAAATGAGAAAAAAGTATCGAGCGGACACCAAGTAGGTACATGAATGGTTTCTTAGAAGAAAGGTTAATCAAACGAAGTAACTAATAGAGAACTCTAAATGCCTTAATCAAAGTGACCCGAGACAGAAGAATGGTAAGAGCTTGTGGGACAAACCGCATAGTCAGCAAATCTCACCTTTGTTCACCAAAACGTGAAAAATTACTCACACAGATAAAATAATGAAAGCCTGAAAACATATATGCATTTTCCTTTTCAAGCGATATTTGATCACACAAAAAAATAATATACTACAATTCCATACAAATTAAATAATAAAATTACTTCATTTTGAATGTGTACAAATACTTGTATACTGATATGTCGAAGAAGAATTCAATATATTAGAAGATTTAAAAAAAAAATTTTTTTGATTATCAGATGATGTGTGGAATGAAGAATGTAGCAATACATCAAGTGGCCACTTACCTCATTCAATGACAGGTCACAAGCCCTGTAAACGCCTGGATAATCCAAAATTCATATCCAGAGTTTCTCTGTTTCTGTTGAGATATCAATAATGAAAAAAATTATATATTTATTTCTGTCATAACCCAAACGTAATAATTAATATTAACTAACTAACTAACTATCACGCCATTTCCCAGTAGGAGTAGGCAGAGAAAAAAAAAATACATTTTCATATCATAGAGCAGATTGTCTCCAAAAATGGTAAATATTCGTAAAACCGTTTTTAAACATAGAAAATCGTGTGAAGGTCCGATGCCTTGCAGGAAATCCGCTTGCACAGCGCGGGTGTAAACTGTGCGCCCCTCGATTTAAGCTTAGACTAGTAATTCAGTGGGCTCTTATGTAGGTACTAGGCACTAGCGTAGCAATATTTCTTTGTGCTATTAACAAACTATACTAGGATCGATATCCTAGTTATATCCTAGATATAAACTTATTAATTCATAATTGATTGTCAACAGTGGTCGTCCAGGGCGCCGAGAACCTGATGACTTGTATGGTTATAGACATGCATGGTTAAGGCTCTCGGGAGGCGTACGTAGTATATGGCCGTGCCAGCCGAAACGCCTTCACCGGATGATGGTACATGCCAAGAGTTGCATCGTCGACTGCCTCACCTCTGTATTCCTTACAAAGTCAAACTACCGCACACCTTATATTCTTCGAAGACACTATTTTCTAAATTCAGAATTCCGCGTTCAAAGTTTTGAGTTCTAAAAGTACCACACCCGTAAGAATATCTATGTTTCCTTTTAGAAATATTAAAACGTGTATTTTTGTAGAATAACAAGTGGTGTTACAATATACTTAAAATGTTTTTGCACATTACTCTGGTAACATCTTGTTCGTGCTTTTGTATTTCCATCACGTAAATTTTTCTTCTCACGAAGAACTTTAAGATTTATTTTCAACGAGTAAGGGACATTTACCATCTCCCTCCCGAAATACCTTGACTGCTCCCTTTAGGAAAAATGGTGTCTGAATACACATTTACATTCCTTCATCTTCATATTCCGATGGGGGTGGATGGCACGTATGTTCATAAATCAAGGCAAGTACTTAAAATGCTTAAATGAAGGTATCGCTTTTCATATACACGCACGTGAAAGTTTTTAAATCAAATATCAAAAATCTATATCATTTTCAAGACGTAGAGTGGTTTCCAAAAATTCTTCCAATTTTTAAAGTTATCTCATTATTTTTTCCTGTTGGTGAAATTATTATTGAAGAAAAAAATAATATACATTGAAAAAAAAATATGATATTTGATAACAATTTTCAAAAAAAAAAATCAACTTCTTACTAATTTTTCTCAAAAACTATGAGTTTAATAATTTTTTAAAAATTAATAATTCGACAGCAAATATGATGTAGATTCAAAAGAAACCCGCTTGTACATCGAGTTTTCAGTTACAGGGTGCATAATTTTTTTTCACTGATACAATAGTTAATAAATAATTGGATATTTTATGTCGTGTTTATATATTATGTACCTTTATATGTAAAATATATGTGTAACTTTATATGGATTAAATAAATAAATAATCACAATATTTAGTAGGAATATCATGTCTTGAATCAAGCGCGTTTTGAATCAGCAACTTCGCTAAATTTTATATTGCTGTATCAAAAATCCACTTTCTTCGCCTTGTTTTAATATATTGGAAACATATTTCTAAAAGATTTCCCACGGAAAAAGGTCAAACGTTAATGAGAGGGGGTTCACAGCACACTATAAAGTCTTGTTTATAATGAAACTTAGTATAGTGTATAACCGTCTAGGGCCAATAATGAGCGGGAGTCAATAGTTACATGGGAATTCACATAAATTTAGGTGAGGCCTCATTGTTCCCGAGGGACGAGCCTAACGGCCGGTCTGGGAAGCTGGGGGTTGTTCCATCCCCTTGCGGTGTAAAATAATCAAGTGTACCGGTGTCTACCACTATTGATTGCCTTCTCTTTCAAGCTAATTAAGTACGGCTGTGCACGGAATGGCAGTGTTATCGTAGAGTAATTATTATTAACAAAAAGCATGTCGCGCTTATTTGGGTTAATGTGATACGAAATGTTTCGTATGCGATGTTATCGTTATTGGCAGAATAATTTGGTAAATGGATGGTGCGAATCTTTATAACGATTTATCAAAGAACCAAAAAAAATAAAATTAATTACTCGTATAATGTATTACTCGTATAATGAGTCAACAAAATAAAATAAATAACATTTACACTATACCTTCATATAGTATATAGATTATACGAGTAATATAAGATAGAGTAATATAAAGAAGACGTATGAATGTAGAGAAAGCAAAAGAAGTATGTCAAGACAGAGTGGTATGACGTTCTATCCTCTTTACCTACCCCTACGGGGAAATGGCGTGATGGTTAGTTAGTTAGTTAGTTTAAAAGATTTAGGTTTAAGCAAGTTATTGTTTTACATAACCAAGTTTCTCAAATTATTTATAAAACAATTATAAAGTGATTGAATGAATAAAATTGTTCATTGTGTATCATTATAATGAAGGAAATTGAATAAAAATAAATGCTGAAAAACGTTATTTATTTAAGGCGTAAAATTTACTTAAACGTAAATTGGAATTTCTTTACAGCCTAAATGAATAAAAAATTATTTCAAATAACCCACCTACTGATTAATTTTGCTTGGAAGTAATATTCCTAATTTATGTTATCTTGTTATTAGAGAATTGATTTTCTTTGAGAATATTATTACAATGGTCTGCAAATAATGGCAAACAAAATTTTTATCCTTTGATACGGATCCTAGAGATGTTTACCATAAATTTACTAAATGAAAAAAACTTTTACATTATTGACAGCACACCCATTCTACTACTTTTCTCCGAATCTACTACACAATAATTACAAATAGATATTTGTATTTAGAGGTGATGCAATGGACGCAGGAACATTTGGTAGGTATCTGCTGTCATCCGACCCAGGCATTTCGGTTGTCTGGGCCATAATATACTACGTATGCTTCACGAATACCTTAACCATGCTTGCCTCTTTTACAAAGCATCAAGTTCTCGGCGTTTTGGACATCCACTGTCGACAATTCACAGTCGAAAGTTAATTCTAGAACTGACTTGAGAGAATGAATGGGAACAGGCGACCGATCGCTTGGTTTGGAGGCTATTCGAGGAATCTATGTGCTTCATACGGAACGATGAAGATGATGAAGTTTACTACCAACAATTTGTGATTAGGTTTGGTAGACATCTCTTCAAAACGAATAGGTATATTCGTATTATCCAATGGTTCTGCCGATTTACGCATTCGAGTACATACGTGTAGCAAATAAATAACTACAGCGAACTATTTTGGCACAGGATTCAAACCCCAAGGAGCCTGTTAACTCTAGTTTATGCGGCCCGCTCGTATATAGGAAATATCTGACAAACCTTCTACATAATTTTTATTATCTGTATTATGTACATGGACAAACAAATACCATTATTTAACACTATTTTTGCAAGGATGTTATGCCGTTAGACATTAAATATTAACTATTGTAAAAATGTATTCCATGATGTATATACATATTTATGATATGGAACAATGACTGAATAATCGTCCGATGTCGGATATTGTTATTTAATATTTATTATTTAATGTTGATGTCTATCAATAGTCCGCCTTCTCCGAGTTTTCCGTGGTTTTTTCATCATCTCAGGCAGATGCGGAGAAGTTTTCTTTGGTCCGCACCAGACGTATCCCGCCCGATTTCGACACAATATATGAATAATCAATTAAGACCACTCAATGATAGAAAATAATGATGATGAAATATAAACCTTGTACATCATAAGCAAGGTAAAAAAAAAAGTTGCTTTCATTAAAAAGAATAAAGTTATTTAATACGCACATAAAGAAGTAATAAGTTATAGAGAACTATGGTAATCGTACGACATATAATATTATGTACGACTAGATAGTAACACATGCAGTTAAGTATATAAGATACAAAATATCGTATTGCGATGTCGTGATATTTGTTGCGATGTTTACCCTTGTATTGCAATATTCACATTTGTATTGTAGAACTCTCATCCATCAGCGAGGCAAAAGCTGTACTCGATAACAGTATGACTCTAACAATACACATTTGTAAGCATCTAGTGAATGATCTGGTCTCAACGGACATGTTGCTATTGGCGCTCTCGGATACAACGAACAAATAAAGTTGATGCATATTCATACCATCGAAGAGGATATTAATGTACTGAATGTTCATATGTACTTATTGTGATTGAAATGCATCAGGAATTAAATTATTTTACTGAGAAAAACCCCGCGTGAAAATGTTGTGAATACTATAAAAAAGGTTCCAAGAATAATTAAAGATAACTACTAGGTACTGCCTTCCCTTATCAGCATCCAATGGATCATACGGCACTGCATTACTACAATAATAATTTGTTGATAAATTGTTACATGATGGAAAGATGATCAGTCTTACCCCTCATATGGCCCGTGGGATTTCACACTCCCCATAGCGTTTTAAGAGCTTATATCTGAAAAAGAAAACTAGTACCTACTAATAAAAAATTGTGGATTGAATAATTTTTATTACTTTATTTGTTTACTAATAAATCAGTTAATATCAAACGAATATAAAATCTAATTTTTAATGCATTTTTTATTTGCTTTGTGAACCGGGTTGTGATCTAGTGGTAAAGTTGTGAACCACGGATTAAAATCTTAAAGTTCGAATCCCTCTCCACAACTTGTTTTCTGTTTTCTGGCACGCTCATTTCCGATTATTTGAAAACAAACCCTTAATTAAAATATTGGGTATCATAAAAAAATTATATATGATATATATATATATATATTAAAAAATAATTGAGGGAGTTGCACACCAAAGATGACCTTTTACATAACCTTTTAGGCGCGCTTCATTGGGTTGATTGAATAATTTTATAAGTATAACAATTATATCGGAAGTTCTTAAAAAAACACTTCATTTTAAATTTATTAGATAAAGGGTTCCCGAAGTATATTGTGCAGCCATAGTTTTAAGAGTAACTTTAACCTTAGCGTTAAGTAAATAAGTAAATGTATTTACTACTTTAAAGTCAGCTAAAATCTAAATAAGGTATTTCAACTCTAGTGAACAGGAAGGCAACTTGAAAATACCACTATTACAACGCTCCATAAAATTCGCTGAAGTATTCAGTTATACAATTCGATGTAAAATAAAATAAAAGTAGTGGAAAAGCAGTAGCTTGAACGATTCCCGTAAGTTAAAAGCCACTTAAGTTGTGCATATTTGATGCGGCCAAATGCAGTTTTATAAGTAGACAAAAGTGCACTTGTACCCGTGGTGTATGCAGCGTGTTCCGAAAATTACATTTATATGTATAATTCATTTAAAGCTTTAACGTAAAATTCACGTGATGGATATAATTGTGAAATTGATTGCCGTCCGGTAGCGTTTCTGTTATTGTGATTCCAAAGCTCGTGAAATGTTTCAACGGCAAATTAATTCTCAAATTGCTTTCTGTGTTTGACGTTTATTTGAACGTCACTGGTAATAATAATCAACGTCAATTCACGTCAAATTTTCGATGAAACGTGAATAAAAGTGATGCATTTTTAAGAATAAGGATTTTTTTAAAAGATAAGAGATATTTTAAGAATAGTTTTTCTTGTTTGGAAGTAATGTTTTCTGCTTTCTTCTACAGTTGTATCCGACTATTTAAAAGCAGCCCCCAAATTAAAATATTTAAATAATATTTTAGAACTCAAATATTTATACATAAAAAAGGTAAGATGTGTTTAATATATTGATGTAAATATATTAACAATATAAAAAAATGATCTTTCTAAATTTATTATGAATAAATAAATGAAACGCATAAGAAATTTTCAATTATTGCGCATTTAAAAAATCGAAGGTAATTTAACAATTTCATTTTAATTAAATCTGACTCATTTAACAAGAATTGTTAAAAATATTAGAAAATGTGAATTATACCACTACTACGTTCCCTCATCCGCACCCAATAGTGCATTGGGCACTGCATAGGCACACTAAGTGCAGTGTATCTTGATCATTTTATAACATGAAGGTAGGATTATCAGTCATACTCTTCAGTACCAGTCCAAGGTAATATTCACATGAAAATCACATGTAAATAAATATTTCATGCTGACCTTCTACGGGAATCGAACCCGCGACCTCATGCACGGTTACCAAATGCGCTACCACTATGCTACGTGGCGGACAATGTGAGCTATAATTGAAGATAAATAATTTGATTTTGCCTTAATCGTTTTTATTATTTTATCATTATGATTGTAATTCAAAATAATACGGAGTCTTTCATTAAAACATATATCTTATTTGTTTGCAAACCTCAAAGATTTTGAATCAAGATCATGTGTTCCAGTCAACATGACTTTAATGAAAACTTCATATCTTCCTTATTCTGTCACGGACAGAAACGTTCTTAGGAAGATCGTGAGATAAGGAAAATAATATTAGTATCTACTGAAATTCAATCTCGTCCATTTTATGTCCAATTGATAGGGTTCGCCTTGAAGTAATTAATATATTCAGCCTTCGATGATGTTCAATGCTGGAGAATCGTGTCCTGTAATTAACGAAAATTAATTAAAATGAAAGTAAATGCCCTAATAAACTTATTTATAGAGCTAGAATTCGGCTAAAGTCGAACTTTTAATCGTGGAAATATGAAAAATACAGTAAATAATACATAAGATTCTTCATATAAATTAAGGTGGTATTTTCAGGTTTCAAACTTAGTAAAAAGTACTTAAAAAGTGTTTTTGTACTTTAAAAGAACTAAGAAGTATTTTACGTGGGTTTGTTACGTGTATTTTTATATGATTAAAAAGTAGATTGTAGAAGGAGTTTATTAGCTAGTTCATCAGTAAAAAAATAATACTATGTCTTGAACTTAATATATTGATTCATACGAAAGTCTACCACCACAGTATTTTAACAAATTCGAAAGATGAATATTCATATAGAGTCTGATGTAATGCACATCATGGTAAAATCCTACGTATAAAGTTTTACTTTTTAAAAATATATTGAAAAGATTTCTTAAGTACCTACCCTATTTCCTTACAAGTTAATGTGTTTTCTTATTTGGAACCTTCCAAGATAATATAGTAAATAGTGCTTGACATATTAATTTAAACTAATGCTCATTTTTCATTTGAACAGTTCCAATACTGAAGCAAAGCCAGACAGGATGAATGAAGATGACGTCACAAAAAGATTTGCTCTCAACATAACAAAGGTATGAATATCGTTAGCGTTGCAAAACAGGACCTGCAAAAAGTGAACCCTTCCACTTACACAATAGGCCTGAGGACCCCGGGAAGGTTTTTGCTTTGTGTGCTCCTGAGCGAGCTTTCTGTACATCTCGAGAGCTTTGCCTGATGACTGTCCTTTAGCAGAAACCGAGGGATCTGATCAAAGACAAACGGTAATGCAAATGCATTCATGGGTAGTCATTACGCCATGAATAGCCGTTCATTATTACTACGTGACTGATACAAAGCAATTGATGAGGTGTTTGAAGATCTTTCATATGATTTCAATGCACATGTAAATATAATTTCACATACTCTATCAAAAACAGAAGCGTACTTCATACAATAAATAATTATAAATATGTGATCAATATACTTGTATGATAATACTACTACTACTTTCCCTTGTTCGCACCCAATGGTGCATAGGGCACTGCATTGTTACACCAAGTGCAGTGTATCTTGATCATTTTATTACATGAAGGCAAGATGATCAGTCTTACGCTCCAGTACTAGTCCAAGGTATCACACATGATAATATGATAAAATTATTACCATGTAATGAAAAATTAAATGTGTTTACTAACAAATCAAACCAGCGTATTTAAAAGTATCAAAGTATCAAAGCAAAGGTTGTGTTTTGAAATTATGTAAACTAGTACAATAATTTTAAATAAAACTTTGGAATAATGTTATGTTTCCCAAATCTAGACTGGTATTCGAATTATTTCAAAACAGTTTTGTAAAAGCGATAAAAAATGCGATGTTTTCCGGTTCAGTCTTCCGGCAACAACTCGATAGATAAGACTTCCGCTTTGACGCAACGTCGGCGTTCCGACGCGCGACGCCAACGTGTATGTATGTAGGTAGTTGAGAGCCAGTCGGTGTCGTGTTCAACGATTTGGTGTTATCTTTTTCAGTTTGCCTTCTTTAAACCATCATCGCCTCTACCGGTTTAAAAAAAATAGCTTGGTTAATTACCAGCTAGTAAAAGATTTAATGCCATTATTTTTAAATTTTATGTTTAAAAAAAAAAACAATTAACATAATATTGGCCTCGCTCCCAAATATTTTGATAGTTTCCACATTACTATGTATGTAGTATGTATGTTATGTTATCAGACATGGCACGATCAAATACAACAAATACTTGAATGTGGCCATGTTAAAAATTGGAACAGTCGACGTGCGTGCATGAGAAGATTTATGAATGTGGAGGAAGAAGGGAAGTTTGCCAGGACAGAGTGGTGTGGCGTTTTATCCTCTATGCCTACCCCTTGGGGGAAATGGTGTGATGGTAAGTTAGTTAGTAAATATTGTGCTTTGAAAATTTATGTTATTATTTACTTACACAACTTTTATACATTTGTAATTAACCACTCACAGACTCGACATTAGGAACTATGTCAACTGGTTTCGAGACTTTTGTTTGCAAAACATGTACAAATTAAATCAGAGCATTGAAATTAGTTTTTTATTGAATCTACTATGGAGAATGTGTAGGGTGGTACTTGCACGTCAGTTAATGAAACATTGGCGGTAAGTTGGTGAATTATGTTTTGTTTACATGGAACTATTCTGGGAGACAAATAGTTGTCACAGTAAGAAGTTGGCATTATCCATTCATGGAATCATTCATCATACTAAAGCCACGTTATTCTGTTATTCACTTTGTCACGAGTCAGAATCACTTAAACTATGTTTCACAAGACTTAAGATAAATAAACAGCTAATACCGAATTCAATAAGAACCCATTTTGACTAATCATCTTGCACATCATCAAAAATAGTACAGAAATCAATTACCAAATTTTGAAAATCATATTATTTCCCTACATTGTTTAAAAAAAAAAAAACTTCTATGTACCTACCTATAATTTAATGAACACCATTCCACTTTTTCGTCCAAAACGTAGATACTTGTAAAAGATACTTAGTGCCGTTTTTTATTTAAATAAAATACAATAAAATATATCTAATGATACAAAAGAATAGAAATATATAATTATAAAATAACGTAATTCAGTAAAAAAATATCAGTATCGTTACGAAAAATTACGTTTTATAAAATGTATGTTTTTCTATAAGATTTCATTACGCATACATATAATAATGTAAGTATGACTTTTTTGTGGCGGGACACGGGGATTCCCGGGTTGATTCCCGGAAAGACTACAAAAACCAAAAGTGATTAGTATTTGTACTAATGCTGTTTTACTTTGAGGTGGTTAAAAAAATACAAAAACAGCGAATCACCAATTATTAACAATTAAACAAAACGACGAAAAGGTAAATGAAAACTTCTTGCATTAAAAGTGGTAGAAAATTATGTTAAGTTCAAATATATTTTTACGATGTATTTATGAATTTTTTTGTGGATAAACTTTTCAAGTTGAATTCCGGAATAGAATTAAGCTTTCATTACAGTAGCACCAACAGTAAAAGCTCTCTCTATACATTAAACAACGCGATTATCATTTAGAACACATTTAGAATGAACTCAGCAATTAGACGCCATCAGGAATTGTGAAGCTTTTAGCCAGAGTGACTTTAAACTTTTCTTCATTATACTTTTACTAGAATTATATGGCGGGAGACGAAATCATACGGAACTCTTCAAAATAATTACTTTGACACACTTAGCGGAACGAGGGCGAAGGGTGGAACTTTGGATGACTTGAGGACGGGAGCTGTCATGCAGTGGGAAGCTTACTTGGATGCTTTGCTAAGTTTTCTGGCGCATTCTTACTAAGCTCTCAAATTATATGCAGTAGGTATGTATGTTTGTACTAAGCTAGCATTTTACAATTGAAAAAAATATCATTTCATCAAAAATAAATGTAATTATTACATTATTGGTAAAAAGTACGCCTGCAGGATCCCATCGTGGTAGGCCGTAGATGACCATCTTACGGATGTACTCGGCAGAGCTGATGGATGCTGGCCTGACGTGGGAGGAGGCGAAAGAGCTGGCTGGCTATTGTCTCATGAAGGGGCCTAATAATGTCCACATGCTCCACACAGGAGCAAACGTGGTAAAAGAAGAAGTAAAAAGTGAGAAATAGGTATAATAAACTAGATTTTTTAACAGATAATGCTATTAGGATTATTACTTCGTTCTGGAATTCGTGTTGCCGACGCACACTACAGAGTCCATCTTTTGGGATTCTGAGTATTTTTTTTTTTTTAAAGAAAATACAAATATGTATTTACAAGCACCTACAGTGCTAATAAGCCAGCTGTCAGCTTACAATATTGCTGAAAAGTCAAAAAGATATTTCATTCCAAATAGCGAAAAACCTGCATCTCTCAAATCTTCATTTTTAAAATCTCTACACCGCACAGGCCGATTTCTAGTTGTGTTAATTAAGCAAACTGAATATTAATTCTTCAATTAAAAGATCAAAGAATGACCGAATTGAGAAACCTGTATTTGCATATTAGGTCAATGAGAAATATTTCATCGTTGAGGTTTCCTAGAATTTGAAAAAAAATAACAGAGTTTGAATTAGGTTAACTGGAAATAGTAATTACAATTTTGCTTTTAGCCGATCATAGAAACTAATTGCGTTTTTACAGTATTAATAAATTATGTTTGATGATTTGGAGATTGAAGAAAAATCTTCTCAAGGCTACAAACAGTTCAAAACTAGAGCCAACGACCGGATTATATTGGTTTTCTCGGGAATTTATATAAATAGTAATAACACTAAATAATGTGTTTTTTTAAAATTATTTAATTGTTATGTGTGTACAGCATTAAATGTAAATGTTCCAAATCAACACGAATTTATATCTAGCAAGTTAAGGTATTATGGTACGAGTTTTTTTACTCCATATAGAAAAACGATATATTTAGTTTCAAGTTACGGTAAAAAATATAATTATTAATGTTAATTCATGTTATGTTAATGTTAATTCATGTAAAATTCCTGGTCTAAATATAAGAACAATAAACTGCAGAGTCATCTGCAGGCGATGACTAATAATTAATTAAACTTGGTCAGAATTTTAATTACAAAAATGAAGTAATTTGCCAATAAATACTTCAATATCAATGCGTAGATGGAGCTATTAACGCGCTGGTGAATGATTCTCGATTCGTAACATATATACAAATAAAAAATGTTACCTGGTGTGGATATTCGCTAATAAGCGGAATGGGAAATGTTGTAGTACATAAAATGCCCACTTAACCCAGCCAATGATAGGTCATAAGCCCTGTAAACGCTCGAATATCCATATTCCTGATATTTGAAAGAATTCTACCTTATCTCTGTAGGGAAATAAAATTAAATAATTAATGTTTTTGGTAACCTCCGTTGTAACTGAAATAAAATGATGGCGGATGGTTGGGATATCGGAAGGGTTGTGAAGAGGTCTCGAGACCTTCCTGATGGAGTAGTGGCCCACTCCACCCCGTTCCTGCACCATGCTGACCCGGGAAGCTCAACAGACTTTCAAAGTGTAATTAAAGTTCTGGATAATTTCGTGAAGCTGATTATACAGTATAAACTAGGATCTGTAATGTTAAAATAAGAGGAATTTTATATTGTTTGAAGCCAGAACATATTTACTTCAACCAGCGCAGCGGTACTGGTACTGAAATCTATGACTGATCATTTTACTTTCATTTAATAAAATGATCAAGATACACTGCACTTGGTTTACCGATGCAGTGACCTATGCACCATTGGGTGCGGATAAGGGAGAGTACTCTTAATAGTAGCATACACGTTAAGCAGGACGTATAATAATTAAGTGTCTAACTTTTCTGCAGGTCTCTCTTTCCTTTGTCCGCAAGTGTAAATGTAGTGTATCTTTATCATATTATAACATTATGTAAAATGAACAGAGTAACGCTTCAATTTACCATATAAGATATGAAATGTAAATATCAAAATCCTAATTTAATCAATATTTTATGTTGATATCCACGAGTCTAAACCAGGAACCTAATGCGTGGAAGTCCAAAATGCTGACCAATTTGCTATGAGCACAATCAGTACATTCAAGACCCATAAAAATCATTGTTTATTGTTAAATATTATTATTTAAGAATCCGTAAATTTTTGACAAGGAAAATGACGAATTCATCACTTGGGTAATTCATATTTTATAACATTGCGTGAAATTCGGTGTTTTCAATTAAACCTAGGCTGATACAGTATTTTTTCAAAAGTAGCAATATGAAATTCATTAGATTTAAAGTAGTCTCAAATGATTATTTACTGAAACTCGTTATTTGATGTTAATATAGTTAGAGAAAAAAGTTTATTTAGACATCAATTGATAAATCTTAGGTTGATAATCTTTCAAAACTTTCAAAACATCTTCCTTTCCTTGAAGGCACTTAGCATTTCACTCCATGTCTATTTGACATGGAACATTTTAATTGGACAATGGTAGTTTTAACGGAAGTTGCGATTAACGAAATTGAATTTTCAGTATTTTCCTTGTGAACTACGTCAATCTTAAGTGTGGATCTCCGAAGTTTTAGTTCCTACGAGTAATTGTAGAGAATCAAAAACTCTCAAGAAATCTGGATATTTTTAACCTAAAGTTTAGGAAGGCCATGTAGAAGCGTTAAAAACATAAGATGGAATCAGAGTTTCATTGCGATAATCTTCCGTTTTAAGAGTTGTTAAAAAGTTAGAAAAGAAGCTCCTAGCTTTCATCAAAATAAATCTAAGTGCTGGCAAATTGGGTAAAGAACCAAATTATTTAAACAGGTAAATTAATTACAATGTTCTCCGTATTTTTTAAAATTTTTTTTGATAACGAGTTATTTTGATTTATATTTATAATTTTTACTGATAGCTAAAGTGATAAATCGGAGATAAGTTCATAATAAAATCACATAATACCTTTAATCATTTTTATACCTAAACCATTTGTTAATTTTTATCAAAACTTTGCTCGGCATCTACTCTATTGATTGAATAAACCGAAAATATTATTGAAATTACTAAAACACTATGGCAATTATTGTACAAAAAATGACTGCAAACAGACTGTTACATTTTTAAATGAAGAAGAATGTACGTATTGTTATCATGATTTAATATTAACTGCTATCTCTCAAATAGGTATTTATATAATGTGTAGAGAGTAAACATTTGATATTCAAAATGGCTGCTAAGTGGACGGGTGTCGTAATTATAATAAATGCAATTATTTACAGTAAATATCACGAGGTCCTGAAAATGACTACTATCGGTTTCTGTACTAAATGCATGAAAGCGTTTAAATTAAATGGTGTAGCGTGCTGACATACGAAAATCTATCATTACGTTATTCTTGATTGCTTATAATTATCACAATAGAATGATATGATTATTTGATGGGTCAATAAACGATCAAGATATGAAAATAAATAGCCAAAAGGAACAAAACTGATACATGTTCATTATAATATAATATGATATGTAGAATGTAGATGCTCGTATAATAGCATTTTTGCAACTCGGAATACCAGTCTACACAATGAAACAATATATTTAAAGGATATTTGACTTATATTTGAAACGTTTTTAGAAATAAAAATTAAAAATAATTATTTTCCCAGTATTTTGGATGAAAACAATAAAATAAAATAAGATTGATTTATTTGTTTTTTAATTTTTTTTTTGTATCTGGTTGTCTAAGATGTGTTCAAGTAAAAATATATTTCAGAACGTTTCAATTTGAGACGTATGTTACTACATATACTGTTGTTTATCTGTGTTTTTATACATATTTAACGAATTTACCCCAATACGAAAAAACGAATTGAAAATAAATGTCGTAAAACTCGTACAACCAATAATTATTATTACTTAAATCTACCATGTTCATGTGGCTAGATAAGTGGGTTTTATTCGTAAAGGGACACCATAGTTCAAATATTAATATGAAACCCTTAATGAATCCCACGATTTTTATTTATTTATGCTGAGTGGGTATTGATGTTTTTTTGTAATGCAGTACTAATGACTATTGACAGGGGTATTCTATAAAAATATGAGGCATAAAGATGATTGGTAAATACCAGAAATAAAATGTAAAAACAGCTTTGGTCATTAAATACAATTTTTACCTTGTTTTCCATAGATTCCACCAAGCAAGTGTCAGTATGTATACACTGGTATATTTTTTTTTTTTACGATTGCTTTAGGAAACTCACAAAAGACTTTATTTTAGTAAATTAATTTAGTCTTGTAATAATGGTCTTTCTAGTGGTATTGGATATAAGGTACAAGAGTTATTTAATTTTTATATAATTTTTGGTACACTTTATTTAAACAGATGCAGTCGACGGATGCAGTGCTTTAAATATCTTAATAATACACCTTTTTTTACTTATTTGATATAAAATTTACATAAATATATTGATTTATATTTTTTATTGACATTATTTGATGTAATTCCCATGATTTAATTAATATAATGTTACTAATAAAAGTTAAATAAAAATACATGGTACAGGCTTTCCACTTTGATTTATATTGACCAGTTAGCGCTTTCACGCTGGGTTGTTATGTTATTATTATATGTTATATGGAATATATTTGTACGGGAATCTTCAGACAAAGCTCTTATTATAATAATACTATGAGACAAGTCTTCATTTTCCTAATTCAGAGACATGGAACTACTACAATTTTTGCATTACGGAATCAAATGCTCTCGACATACATTACAAAAATTGATAAATATTTTTATCCCTTTTGGACGGACATAATTTTGACATATCTTTCTGCAGCTAGCAGCAGCTGGTTCCTCTAATCTTTTGGGGAGGTTCTTGAGTGGGTTTTTTTTAAATGTGTGAGTTACATTATTATTTGCCTTGCTTATAATGTACAAGGCTTATATTTACTTCAAAGGGGTACATGGCTTCTAATTTTCTTTACTTAGCGTGAGGATTAGTCGGAATAATCTGATGAGGACCAAAAGGGGCTTTTCCGCATTTGCCTTAGATGACGAGAAAACTACGGAAAACTCGTCATGGAGAAGGTCGACCATTTATGGATATCAATGGTCTTCCGATAAACTTGAAGAGCTTTCGACATTTTATGTCCTTTTTCTATTAGTTAGTTCTTGAGTGGGTTAACCCGCGAAATTCTTTTGCGCATTTGTCGAGGTAAATTTTCTTGTGTCTTTCGGACTTGTAAATGTTACGGTGAGGGTAAAAATTAATATATGACTGTTTGAAATCACTTCAGGTCAATATAACCAAGCTTCATTGGCGCTGGGTTAAGTCGGGACATATTATGTATCGGAGTATTACATAAAAAAAAGTAAGAAAAATATTTCTACTAGGAAACAATCTATACATGTTTTTAAATATCACTTTGTAAATACATCTACTTATATTATTTATTGAGTTAGTATTAATGTAATAAAACACTTTGTCATTTATAAGAATAAAAGAACACCGTCAAGCCCTCACAACTAATACCTTCTCAGAATTCGCCAATCATATAATGGAATCGAACGATTCTTTTGCTTCACATGAAATCAAATTGCTTCATCCCATCACAAATAAAGGACAAATAATGAATAACTTGGAAAACCTAGAAATTAAAAAAACTTAAATTCGGAAAAAACATTGATCAATAATACTACATTAAAAAATACCTCACCATTACTCACAGTATTCCCGTTACATGCCCCTTCCCCCACCAGCCCTTAATTAGCTCCACCCACCCATACTTGTGTGGCGGGAAACAATGACGTCACGCGCACGAAGATAACGACTGACGACGAACGCGTACGAACGCGTACGAACTGACGCAAGAACCGAGCATCCGCGGGAAGATCCGGAGATCGACGAGAACCCTTTCGGCCGGCTACGTGATTGCACGCGTATCTACGGAATATTATTCCCGCTAACTTTCGAGAATTTAAAATCATTTTGTTTTAACCATTTTCACCATTCTTTTTTATCCACGTTCCAGTAAGTTAAGTTTTAGCATTCGTATTTAGTTTTTGTGAATAAACGAACATTATAAAAACGTAAGTACCTGTTTCATTCTCTCTCTCTGTGAACCCACATAAAATCTGGTATACTCACGAGTGTACTACTAAATTGGTAACCAACAAGGTGGCCAAACTTGTATCCTTTATCTGTATATTTATATTTAGTTTATTACTACACCTGATGATGGAAAGTTCTGTTTTCCGAAACTATAGTAGTGCTTAAATAAATTCAAGTGGTCTAAATAACAAAGTGTTTTATTTAATTAATTTACATCTACTAACATATTATAATGAAACAAATACGGGTTGTTGTACTAAGAGTATAGTTCGAAGTTAGTGTGACACGACAAGTTATTTAGTTCCGGGGTTTGTTAACTGATACAAATCAAACTCAGTAATTCCTCGAAGCATGCAATATCCGCATTGAATTAGTTGCAATTATAAACTATTTCATGTAACAATGCATCTTAGGATAGGTGAATATAATTGTACCTACTTATATAATAAGTTTGTTTTTATGTGACATTAGTAGTTGTGAATTCCGATATTTACTAATTTTTTGTTGATAAGTGTGTAATATATCATCGTCATTATCATCATCATTCCATATCATATGGATTCCACAAACTGACTCCAGTTCCGCACACACCAAGTCAGGTCCACGTCCCGCAGCTCTGGCGCAAACTGCCAATGGATTGTCAAAAGCGGACGTCCAGGATGGCGAGAATCTGATGCCTTGTAAAATAGGCAAGCAACGTTAAGGCTCTCGGGCGGAATACGTAGTATATGGCCTAGCCAGGCGGATATTCCATATAAGGCTAAAATCACTTCGATAACGGGTGTTGTGATCTGAATATTATGTAAATGCTTACAATTGAAATCGAATTTCTACGCATATTTAAAACTTAATTAATATACAAGTATATATATTTCTCAAAAATATTATATTTAAGCCTAAGGATAACTAATCAAAAGTAGCCATAAATCAATTGCGAAAAACATATGCTTGACTTAAATATCTCACTTGTGTGAGTTATAAATTCCCTATTACATTTTTTGGAACGTTTTTTTTCCAGTGCAGTTTGCGGGGTACTGGCAGTGCGCGCGCAGGTCGGACCCCACCACGCACGTGCCGCTGATAAGACAGAATGTCTTGTAGAGTATTGTGTTATACTCACTGCACTCGCCCTCGTGCTGTTTCCTTATGTTGAGCCTCCGCTCGCAGCTCTCCTTGCTCAGCTCGCACTGGTTCTGGTACGTCCTCCCGTCCGTGGAGCACACCGGCTCTCGCTTGGTGGGGCACCGCGCGGGGCACTGGCAGTGCGCGCGCAGGTCGGACCCCACCACGCACGTGGCCGAAGCGGCAGAAGGTTTTCTCGCATGGTTCTGAAAGATAACAGAAAAAAATAATTAAAATCCCTTTTTGACTGATATTGTATATTCATCGTCTGGATGTATTAGGACGTTTTAGGACGCATGGGAGTAAGGTTTACTCCACAATCTTCCATCGTAGTAGTCCTTTCAACCCACTCCTTCCTTTGGACTCAGCTAGGGGTGCTGCTGCGTCTTCTTTGGGCATGGTTGGCTGGTAGCGGGCGGGAGGTAGTTGTAACCAACGACTAAAAAAGGAGTAAAATTACTAATATCCCTATCACTGTAAATTTGGGCCAGCTACTTGAGCAGGTTGGGGTGAATGTGTTTATGACAATCTTAGAGCCGAGACAGGGATAGGGCAATAAAAACATTTGGTCGCGTCTATAACCTTCTTTTCTTCCGCTTTTTCCAGCTAAAAACTAAGTCTTTTAAATTTCGCGGATTAGCTTAAAAAAAGCTTGTTATTCAAAAAAGAGTTGTGCTAGACTAAAACAGGTCTCAATAGTCTTTAAAACAGTTTAAGGAAAGGGTAAGGCTTTCATTATATTCATCGTCTGGATCACGAGAATTTTTAAAATTATCTGGCAATAATTTTGAGCATTATGTTTGACTCGACTACCACAAATATATACCAAACAATATTTATAAATCATATAAATAAAGTTTTACCTAATAGAACTGCTTTTTTATAATTTTTAAAACGCACAAACAACATTATTTCCCTGTGTATTGTGAGTTTATAATCAAAATTTAAAATGAAAAAATAATTGAAAAATATCTGAAAATATTAAGTTTACAAAATTGAAGAATTTAGTAGTGTGCGAGATTGATGTCTGACGTCAGAGCAAAATGGCGAATGTAGCTACATAGAAATAATGTGATTGAATTTTTTATACACATCATTCGTATACGATCACTAAGCTGTTATTTGTAAAAGAGCACTTTCGAAGATTTACGCAACATTATTTTGTTCGATAAAGAATTACGAATGTTTTCTTCCCGATAGAATTTATATCTTATTACCAAGATCAACGGAGGAAACCTACAGGGCATAATTTAGATTTTCTCTCACTTTTCCGAAAATACTTAACAGAACAAAAAATCCTTTCATTCCGGGCACGTTCCTATACCTTGTTGTGCTTAAGTGAAGGGATACGGTTATGTTGGCAATTCCGTCTGTTAAAATCTCGCAAACGGCGAAATACAATGAAATGAATGGAGCGAATTCGCCATCTTTGCCGCAAAGGCTTTATACACATATTCAAATGGCAGGCACAGTCATTATTCAAACGTGTAAAGCAAACTCATTGTAAAGCTTTTGGATTTTACCTCCGCTCCGCCATGGAACTGACAATCCAAACGTCAATTGGTTGGGGGTTTGGTGTAAGTGTAAGTAGTAAGTCTTAGTAGTCACTTGGAATATTTAAGCAGACGGTGGTGACAGTGTTTCCAATATTAAATTTGACACAGTGTTATGCTTTGAAGAATTCTATTTCAATGGTGTTATGTTGTTCGGAAGTTTGGTTAAGAAACCTGTCAGCGCAACTCAAGTTTCTTTGTATTGTAAATAAAAGTTATTTACTACGCATAGTCGAAATAATAAAACTAGTTCATTGCTTTGACCACAAATAATCATTGATAGTAGTCCATAAAATTACATGTATGTGTATGTAAAATATTGAGTGGAAATCTTAACAAAATATTCGTTTTCATGATATTTAGATGTCCAGGACCCCAAAAGCATGCAAACCTACTCGATGATTACTGATCAAGATTTATCTGCTTTTAATAATTTATTCGTAATTGTAAAAGAATAATGTTTTACTTTCCATTTACGGGTACTTAGTCCTGACCTATAATGCGAGTAATCTATTGATGTAATAAAATAAAGTATATACACCGCATAAAGAAACTCGATGTACAAGCGGGAAACCAGTGAATCTACAATAGATTTGGAGGGAATTTTGAAGTTTTTTTTTTGACCCATAGTTTTGGAGGAAAATTATTAAGGTGATGATTTTTATTCGAAATTTTTTGCAAATTATTTTCAAATATCATTTATTTAAATTAAAATAATACTATTTATTCAGAAAACCAAATAAAAACCATATATTTAATAAGAATTCACGCAATTTTAATTAATCTGCTGTATTAATTTCAAGCTTTAAAGAGAAAAAAAATTTTTTTTTTCAATCTAGATGCAAAAGTCATTTTACACATTCGACTCCAAATATAATGTACATTCACCAGTTTTTGGATTGTACGGCGAGTTTTGTTACACCATGTATAATTTAATATACGTTTTGCACATATTTATAAAAATAAATATTTTATTGAATCATTCGGCACATACAAGTTTGAAACACAATTTTAACTCTGAGCTTCATGGTCACAATACACGTAATTAAAAAAACCGCCACATTCCAAAATTTCGATCCACAAAATTCGGTAAAAAATTCCTAATGAACATTTCTCGATCCCAATATAATAATCTACCCCATGAAATAAAAATAAAAAAAGCAATACATAGTAGAGCCCTTAAAGATCTGTATTTAAATATGTTTTTCAATAATAGATAATATGATGTTTAGGATTAAGATTGAATGTGTTAATTTTGAATCGTCTTTATTATTCGTCTTTTTGATTGTGCAATATGTAATTAAAAATGTGAATAATACCGGTCCCAAAATGAGTTTTTATACTACTTTGAACTTAATACTTTGAACTTATTTTTATCTCAGTGTATTGTGGCGCATTTGGCTACTGTGTATGAGGTCGCGGTTCGATTTCCCGTTAAGGGTCAACATGAAATATTTATTTACATGTGATTTTCTTAATAATGTTGTTGATTTGATTCGGCATTCACTTTTTAACACTTTACAATGAATTATGATTAAATAAAACAATGTTTTGTGTTACTATTAATTCGTTTATTCTATAAAAATAGAATTTACCTACACTACCTGGTTTCGGGAGTAACGTTCTCCCATCGACTGTGTCTGTGTCTTGACACCAGTCGATGGGAGAACGTTACTCCCGAAACAAGGTAGTGTAGGTAAATTCTATTTTTATAGAATAAATCAATCAATAGTAACACATAACATTTGTTTTATTTAATCATAATTCTTAATAATGTTTCAAATGTGGTACCTTTGACTGGTACTGAAGCATATGACAGATCATCTTACATTCATAAATATAAAAAAATATCAAGATACACTGCACTTGGTGTACCGATGCAGTGCCCTATGCACCATTGGGTGCGTATAAGAGATAGTAGAGTATTATAATATATTTATCAGTTTCTGTAGAAAACATTGTTTTTTTTACCTAGACGGAATGGTGTGGCATTTTATACTTTCTGCCTACCCCTTCGGTGAAACGGCGTGATGGTTAGTTAATATGTCTTCTTCAACAAACATTATAATATTTAAAAAATCAAATTGTTCTCTTTTTCAAAATACTTTACGTTTTCATTCCCTGTTTTTAGTTAAATTATAGGCAATAATAATTAGCCCCCAAAACAGAACAATAAAAGTTAACGTTTTAATCATTCTAAAAGCTTTATACCTGTCAGTTACATAAACATTTAGTTTTATTACAAAAGACAACGTGTACTTTATTTCTGCTTAGAAGTTGAACTGGTAATTTATTTAAAGAAATCCGAACCCAAAACTATTGAGAAACCTCTTCATCCCTACTAAATGCCACAGGGTTACGGGTAGTAGGGTAGTACTAGGGTAGTACTAATGCCTGTTGTTTCGACAACAAAGTAAAACAGATCGATGGGATGTGACTTTTGGCTTAATGTGACATTTTGTGGCTATCAAAAATCGTGTTTGGTCATAGTTGCCAGCGTCTAATCGATGTTTACAGTTATGGTGTCTATTCAAAGTATATGACGCCTGAAAGTATGGCAATTCAGTTTAATGGTTATGTCGCCATTGTTGTATTCGCAAAAGTGAAACGTAGAACGTTAAATTAGTTTCCGCAAAAGTTCTTGGAAATTAATAGACCGATGTAAAAAAAGGTACATTTTTGTTCATTTATGAGGGTCCATAATAAAATACAAACTTTATAGCCTTAACAATATGTATTTTTAATTTGGACGCAAATTGTTTGAAATTTTATTTAAAAAAATTATATTACTTTTATTTCACGATCACTATCCTATTAAAGTATATAATATAAGAAATTGCTTGTTAAGAAATACATACAGTAGGTTCCATAAAAAAACGGTCACGTTTAAAATGTAACTACATGTATAAATTTTAATAATTTATTTGACTGAATTTGTAATCACCCAATAATGTATAAATGTAAGGAATAGAATAAATTAGATTATTTTCTTCAATTTAAAAGCACTTTTCAAATTGCCAACCCTCTGGAAAAGCTCTACCTTTTTGATTGAAAGTGTTCGTATGAACTGAAAATAACCCTTTCTTGCGTAGTGAACTAATATTGTGTGGACGAAGGATTTTACGCTTACTCCTGTGTCCTGAGGGAGGATGTTTAGAAATTCAAGACATGTAGCGGGCAACTTAAGGCCGACTAGCGATTTGTATAAAAAGGCGAGATTCCTGAGACCGGTTAAAGTCACCGAATCCTTGAAAAGTTTAACAGAATCACTTTAAACCTTAAGTGTAAAATTACTTGCAAGGAAACATGATTTACTTTTTTAAACTCATTTGGAGAAGTAAAATAGGTAGTAACGTAAAACATGATCCACAATCCACGAGATTTCTTACCCTTCTTAAATGAGAGTTATTTTAATTGTAGAACCCACCTACTTTGGAATCTCTTAATAACTGCTGTAATTATGAAAACTTCAGCTAACTTTAATTATTAAATGTTGAAAATTTCAGAAGTCAACGAATTTTGGTCTCTATGAACTATATAAGAGCAACCTTTGGTAAAACAAGAGATTATGAAATGAAAATGAGCCAGGAGAAATGACAGTCGCTCCGGGAGTTGAAATTTCTAATATGGCGAAACTCGAAGAGTGGATAAGCCTTATTAAAGCGAGTAGGTAATTCACATATTACACTAATGAGAAACACTCTAAAAGTCTAGCATCGCTCAAATTCATTTTAAAATAAGATAAATAACTACATTTCAATTTATGTTTATACGATTCCCTGCGACCAAATAAGCTTTCTAAAATTTATGAGGTTTCTTTGGGAGGAGTTTCAAAGGAAACATAATTTTTCAGAAATGTATTTCATGAGAATAAATCATAGCCCTAGAAATGAAGACTTTGCTAAGATGTTGCGTACACACATTAGCTTTCAAGTAATAAGAAAAATGTCTCAAAACCCTTTTTAATATTTGTGATGCATTATCCAATTACAGATATGTCGGCAATAAATGTTAGGCAAGATAGAAAGTAATCGACACCTTTTCGGAAATTCGGATCGTCTTCAGTCTCACGCCTAGAGCAGAATAGCTTTTTAGCATCAGGTAAAAAAGGAATGAAACATTGTCGTTTAAAATAACGGAATCTTCAGGAAACTGGAAATTTGACGTAGATATTACAAAAACTACTAAAAATATAAATATCGATGCATCGATATAAAAAGTCGAAAGCTTGTCATGCAAACATTAAAAATAATGAAATTTGTCATCAAATTTTAATTTTGAGGAAGAAAATTTTTATTTAATTTGCCAATAAAATTAGTCTGTCAGTTTTGTTTCAAGTACTTTTTATAAAGATTTTCCTTCTAGTTTATTGCTGCCGCAAACATTTTTACAATTTGGTATAGATATTTAAGAAAATCGACACATTATTTTGCGTCTGTATTTTAACCAGGCGTCTTTTTTAACACCTCATAAATTTTGGATCCAATGTTCCATAGTAGAAATAGTCAAATAATAACAATTTCGGACAACAAAGATGGACACAGTGTATTCTGGAGTGAAGACCGAGAAATACCGAGTCCTTAAAAATGACGACTAATGTAATGAATGGGAGATAGTAAATGGAAGCAGACGTGATGAAGGCCAAGCAGAGTTAGTAGATGTAAGAAAAAAAATTGGAAGCGACGGTGAAGATGCTATCGACATTTAGAAAATATGAAAAAATATGTTCTGTGAACATCCGTTATTTAAAAACAATGTTCTAGGAGCATCACACTTCGTGGCCACGTAGCCAGGCCAGTCACGATCGCATCCAGCAAGGCAGCGCCTTCTGTCAAGGGCGTTGTCAAATAATTTCTCGTCACGTCCGTGTATATCCATATATGGGATATCATATATAAACGCGGGAAGGAAAGCCCGTCCGAGTCGCACTAGTCTTGTTTTATAATATTTCCCTGCACGCTTTTCCTGTATTATGTTACTACATTTTTTATATAGCATTACTGATATTATTTGATACCGAACATTTTACGATGGGTGACTTTGAAGCTGTGAATATTTAATCAATATATTTTATCATCGCAGTTTGTGATAAGCGATAAAGAATTCCAAAATGTAACCAATATGTTTTTTTGTGGATCATAGACATAGGCGAAAATTAACTAAATATATTTTTTGATGCAGTCTTTTATCGTTTTTAACTTTGCATAAGGTGCATTATTTGCATAAGGCGCTGAATTAATAAACTAAATTCATCGTATCTCGATAATTGATTTCATGGAATTATTGGCAAATAAAAACTTATTTTCTGAAGAAAAAGTATGTTTTTATTATTAACCCTCTAATAAAATTTACATCTCGAAAAAGGAGTCGGGAATTTTGGAAGAAAATATGGATATCTAGGCGCTTAAAAGACTTATTGACTGGGTCAAGTGTTAAAATAGTTGGTTTTTCACCTCATTCGTGACGAAAAGTGTCATTATTGAAATTTGCTCTTCTAAACTCCTTTTTTACGAGTTTTACAGAAAACGTGACAGATTAAACTCAATTTACTGTCAAGCAAAAGTTTGTGTAGGTACAAAATTTGTATTAAAACATGTGCCTGCGGCTCAATCAAAAATTAAAGAACCAAAAATTACCAATAATTAATGGTTTGTAATTTCTATTTCAAATTTCTTTCAACGTCTACAACTAATAATCAATAAAAATATGTCGTTTTTTTGGATTACAAAAAAAAAGTTGTAGTTATTATTCAAGGTACACGAACCGCTTATTAGGGTAGTAAGAATAGATTAGATCTTCCCTTACGTGTTACCAACTAACTTTATATGTCCGCTACAGTTGTCATTGATTCCAATCTCGACTTTATTTCCCGGCTAAGGAAGGGTTCAATTAGTTTGAAACGTGACTTTGGATGGAGTGTACCGAGTCAATTACTGAAATATGGTCCAATCGTCTGATTCTAGGGACCATCCATGGCCCCAGTGTACCAGCTTGTACCAATAATAAACACACCAACCCTATAATAATTATCAAAACCTCCAAATTCAATGTTCACATTAAAATTATATTGTTTTAATTTCATAAAATACTTTTGTGCACATTTAAATTTTTATCATGTAATAATTAAAGCCCAAGGGAGAAAATTTAAGACCCTTAAATGCAAGATATGGTCTATGGTCACATGGCGAAGAATATAATTCAATCGGCAAGGTTACGTTTAGATATTGGAGGATGACAATATAAATTTACAATAGTAATTTTTTTCTCCCGTTTAGGTATATATTTACATGTTACAAATTTTGATCCGCTTACAAGATAATTTATATAATTTAAACAAAAGATATACAGGTGCAATGATAAACAAACCATTATCAAATAATACATAACTAACAAATACGCACAAATACATCAATATTGCTTGTTTTTCTGAACAAGCAGTAAACATTATTTTTTTTTACATAATCAAAACAAGTGCAGTAAAACTTTTAAAAAGAGTGATGACATGCGAAAAACTGTTTCCAATAATGATTAAGTGGAATAAAAAGTCTTACAAGTTATGAATTATACCTATGAACATTTTGCATTTTTTGGATTACTGTGTTTGTACCTGGTACAGCCGGGGGGAAACTAAGGACTATTTTCAATCTTAATTCGGAAGACGGTGGATGAACATGGGAACGAAACCGCAATCAGTAAAATGCCGATCGAGCGGAATACTATCGATTCTTGTTTCCGTTCTTTTACGAGATTCGTATGAAATTGGAGAGAATATGTCGCATCCCTACAATAAAAGTGACGATACTTAAAATCCTCTAAACTGGATATTCTAAAAAATATGTTCTCTTATTTGTTTTCAGTGGAATGCATAAATTTACACAAATGTTAAGCTATCACACTACTCAGTAATGACAAATCGTACGTACTGTAAACGTTATATTCTTTACAGAGATTTATATCTCCGTTGAGATTTTTCGTAAAATTTACATCAATTTTAGGTTCCTGCATATTTTTTTAATAGCTACCTAAAAGTCCCTGGAAGTTTTTTTTAATTTGTTTTTTTAAAAAAAAAAAAAAATATTTTGGTTCATCTGGTTTTTATTTATGTTCGCGAATTAAATGGATGCGTTTTTGTTTTTTATCGTGTATTTTTGACACTTCAGGTACATTTTGATACTTTTAAGATATAATTCTAGAGCACTTTTTGAATTTTGTTGTTGAATGCAATATATTATAATGTATTTATTTAAAATATTGATTTGTTAGTAAAATAACCAAAAAAAATTTTTTTGGTGAAAAATGAAAGTACTAAAATAATTAACAAGTGTTCAACTTTTCATGAATGTCAGTTTTTGACATATTTATCCCCAGGATATATGTGAAATACTTATTGACTCAAAAAAAGCTATTTCAAATGGATTTAAATTTAAATCCACAAATCCTAATCACTGTTTTTATCAAGGATTATATTAGTTGATTTGACGTATTCAAATAGTGGTCGAATAAATATGAAAACCAAGGAAAAATTAATATGTATCCAAGATATACAAGAAATCTTTAGTTTTAGGTAAAAAGACTCTTACAGTATAAGAATTTTTCTTTCAAAGTGTAAAAACGAGACCTATAAAATCGCAGTTTGGGAGATTTAAACTATTCAATATTTCACTATCATCATCATCATACCATATCCACTCCCTATGTGGAGCATATGGATTCCCCAAACCGCCTACAAGCCAAGAAATCGGCCGCCAGTTCCCTCGCATCCTCTCAAGTCCCGCAGCTTTAACGCAAGCTGGCGACGGACTATCAACAGCGGACGTCCAGGACGCCGAGAACCTGATGCCTTGAAAAATGGCAAGCATGGTTAAGGCTCTCGGGAGGCATACGTAGTATATGGCCTAGCCAGTCAAAACGACTACGTCGGATGACCGTAGATTTTAGTAGTAGCTGCCTCACTTTTGTGTTCCTTACAAATAATATTTACTCAATTAAAAAAAAAATATCACAACAGTTTATTTCTGCTTTCTACAACCATAACTCAAGACTGGATAGTGATAATTTAATAAATATAATTGTCTGTGTTATGCAATAGAAAATATTTATTTTGTAAATCGAAGAAAATAAAATTCATTCGATATTCATATAAATATGACCATAAATTAGGTAGGTACTTACGTCAACAACTTGTTTTTACTTTAAAATTTAATGTGCTACTTTAAAACAGTTACCAAAAAGTCTTTACCCCATAAATTGACAAAACTTCAATTGGTTTGGGCATTAATAAATTTGAATTTAATGATATAACTGAAAAGTGTAAGAAAACTTTTTCAAATAAATCGAGAAGTTGTAGGCAAACACGTGTTTACTTCACGCCAAATAAAAATTTATTTTTATTTTGTTAAGCGTGATTTGTTCGCCTCGTGGTGGAGTGATTAGAGCGTCGGGATACAATGCATGAGGTTGCGGGTTTTCCCTGAAGGGGTCCATATGAAATATTTTTTGAATGCGGTTTAATTTTATATTTGATTACTTATAATGAGTTATCACGATTCACTGCACTTAGTGTACTAATGTAGTGTCACTATGCAGTAAAAAAACATTAATAAAATTTAATCGTCTCACTAATCAATAATTGAAGGATTATATTTTTCCAAAACAGAATATATTATTATTACGAACAGAGAATTTTGGAGAAATAGCCTGATTTCTAGTGTATTTATTGGCAATTCAAATAGAAGTCGAGCGAATTCCGAGTTGTGTATTTCCGTTGTTTATGGGCAAAACGAATATTTACCATTTTGTCTTGAATCTGTTGGCAAACATTGCATTTCACTTCCACTGCATTTTATTTTACTCAGAAATCCTATTTTCAAACCGTATTTAGAGACGATTTGACAGGAAAATAAACATTTCTTTCTTTGTAATTAAATTAAGCTATTAAATAAGTGAATTAAAAAAAAAAATAATATAGTGACAGTGTTATGGGTGCTATGATAAAAAAATTCTATACAAAAGATTATATTTTAGTATTTATTTTTCATATTAGTATTACAACATTTTGGGTCGTGTTCAAATACTTACCTCTCTCTGTAGGGATATAAAAAAAAAAAAATATAAGTATTATTTAGCAAATGAAAGTTTCGCAATACTGTTGGGAATACGTTTGCATACATTTTTTTGGTACGTGCGTATATAAATATCCAAAATCAAACAAGTTATAATAAAAAATGTAATTAGGGTATTTATAGCCCTTGATATCGAAATACATAAGAAACTTTCTAGCATAAATAAGCCGAGCCAATAGTAAATCAAAAGAATGAACACTCATTCCCTTTCAATCGGGATTTATGTTCGCTTGTTACGGAGTTCTCGAGAAATAAATTTAGGAAAGGCGCCGCTGCCGCTTAAAACAATGGATGTTCGTGTTATTAAGCCGCTAATGTTCACCCGAACACTGAACATTCTCATTTATTTATGAATTTACTTCCACGAGTACAGCAACTTTGCCATTATATCTAGCGCAAGATGCTATACATTCTAGATTTGGTGTCACCAGACGTAAACACATGCTTTGTGTTACGAAATATACACTGTGTCGCACCTTGAGTAGAAAAGCGAACAAGGTGTGTAAGAAACCCTGTTATAATTTATTGGAGCAAAGTTTCCCTTAATAACCAAATACTTCGCCCTGCCGAACTGAGCCTCGTTTATAAATTAACTTGTTTCATGTGAAGTTGCTCCATAAGGAATCTACTAATTTAGCCTTCTTTGTAGGGAATAAATTACATTAAATGTGCTTTGTTGTTTTAATTTTCCATTTTCCTGTTCGTTCGTTTATACAATAAATAAAATCAATAAAATTAGGTACATATATAAATGTAGATCTTTGTTGGGACAATTCACAACAGAAAGAATGCGTTTAATTCCAAATACTATATTTATGCTGCTTGAAAAAAAATATATCGATGGTTTAATTTATTATTTTCCCAGATATCTTTTTCTAATAAAAATGTTGAAATACTTTCTTATTTGAGACCTCATGTATAAAATATGTAAAAACGAAATTGAGATAAATGGAACTTGAGATTTAAAAAATCTTTTACATATATTTTTCTTTTTTGTATAATCCAACGCACAAGAAAACGTGAGTTTCTTTTTAACTAAGTGAAATATTGATTGATTATCTTAGTTTTTCTTCAACATAACTTTCTCTGGCAATACGATTGGGAAAATTGGTTACATTCAATGAAAAAACAAGATAAATTGTGGTTTTTCTTTCTGAAAACGGGTTTTCCTTCATCCTCATATTGTTTCCAGATCCGTATTATCAATTTAAGAGTTTGCTTGAAAAATAAGTGATCTTTTTATAATCAGTTCAGAAAGGCAAAGGGAAAAAGCCTTAATGATACTCAGAACACGCGTTAGTAAGCTGAAGAGAAAATCTCATTACCAAATTTTCTTAATGGTAAAAAAACATTATCTTAATTGTTTTGGGCTGTGAAAACATTTGAAGTGAAGTACTGCATAACTTCTTAAAAACTTTTATCTTATTCAAAGTTTACAAGTGAAGATATGGAAAGTAGCGCATAGATAGTTAGCAGAATGGTTTAGGGCTATTCCATAATATATGGTTAAAGAGTATCATCCATACTATACATAAGGGGTAATCGGTTTGGCATTATATCCTTTACACTTTGGATGGAGTTTCCCATTTTATTTGATCCTTAAGAGCTACCAACACGCTCTCGAGAGCAGAATATCAAGATGGAGTACAGGATTACTCAAGAATGGCTATTTAATAACCAATCTGGTTTATATCGATACGTTTAAAGTTTTACAGTCACCTTAATTTATTTATATTTGTGCTTCTCCAATGTTTTATGTATAAACACAACAAAGTATCTGCATATATAGTGACCTCTGTTAGGAGAAGGATAAACCAGATTAGTCATGAACTTATAACACAAAAATAAAACAACAAAATGCAACAGATTTTAAGGGATGGTTTTTTATCCATTACAATTATTTTATAGCATTCTCACATTTTCAAAAAAATAAATTATTCCAGATCTTGAGAGAGTTTATTTTTAAAGTTACTAAAATTATTTAAAATTATGTTTTATCAATCTGATGATAAGGTGTGAATTAGTTAATGCTTTTTAAATATTATTTGAAGTATGCGCGAGAGAATTTAGTTATAAAACGGCGATCTCAAGTTAGGGAGTAAATTAGGCCTTTACCATCTCTGGCCTTATTTATTACATTGTAAAGAATAATTTAAGACCCGTTATACTGCCGCACTGAAGGATTTATTGCACTTTTATTCGAATACGGTTAACTTGGGCCGAATTAGATTACGTACAACTTCTAGAGAAAGAAACTTCAAAGATTACACTTTAAACTTTTCGCTAAGAAAACTAAGCGTTTGTCTTTAGAATATTAAAATACCTACTTAAATCTACTGTACAAAAACTAAAGCGAAAATTTGACTTTGATTCATAAAAATTAGATCCGCTAAAGGACTTGTGGTTATATTCGTGAACTTTATATTAAAGTCTCAGATTAAAATCCCACTTCTTTTTTAAATAAATTCAAAGTATCCCCAAAAATTTTATATTAGGATACATGTAATCTTTATTTATATTGTACTAAAAATACAATTTTATGCCTTAAATTAAGCTTTTATCTGTTTAAAATAAACATGTTTTTACTATTATTTGTTTCCGAAACGGAAATGTTTCGAATCTTTGTGCCATGAAAAGTTTTGCCAAAAGTTCAAATGAAATCGTACCCCTATATCATTGCCGGTTCATGAAAGGGTTGTTAATGTCACACAGTTTCCCACCCCGCGCCCCGACAGAATGGAATGACCCCAGATTAATAAGGGAGCATTACGCCTAGTTCTCGTAATGCTTTAATTCACAAAGCTCAGGGCTTCGGGATAGCAAAAAGCCCCATAGCCCATTTTGTAAAAAAGTCACTAATGCCACCATAAACTTGCTGCTCTGTGAAATATTTTGCCTTTACAGTCTGCACAAACAGCCGTACGAAATGAAATTATCATTTCTACTCTCTTTTGTATGCTTTAAAGCAATGCTCGTATTTTTCATTTACAACCAACAAAGCATAGAAAATTGGTCTGTGACACTTAAGCTATTATATCTACATGTACTTGGAAATTTCAAAACATTGAACACATTTAAAACTTAGGATTAACTTAATACGGTTAAACTTGTAGCTTTGTCAAGTAAAACCACACCTAAATGCACGTTTAAGAGAAATTTAGAGAAAGCTTAGTTCAGTGGATTGATAATAAAACTAAAATTTTCATTATTATCTCTGTATGATTAAGATAATATTTTTCTAACTGAGACTTTGTCTCGACTGCTGGTTTTTAAAATAATATTTTTGGCTATAATGTTGTAATGGACATATTTTTGGGAATTAATTTTTCTAAACACAGATAAAATAAATTACGCGTGTAACTTTAACTATAATTGGTGACCAAAAAGTACATTATATGCTAATTTTGTATAAATACTCCATCTAAAAGTCTAGTGATGGCATAATTCACGCCAAAATTTTCACGCATTCATTTAATTTCACACGGGACATGTTTGATACAAATATATATTTATTATCAAAGTATTTTCACGTCTGTTGTATAAAATATTAACCAGAAACACCGTCCTTTGGTAAGTTTAAAAGTGTTGGACACCGAAAGTCTATATTCCTAGGGGGTTGTCCCAGGGGATGAGGGGGCTGCGGATAGGGCAGGCTGAGTGTCCTATTTGTATTGTCTAGGGGCAGTCGGTTATAGGCCACTAACTTAATGGTCTACGACATAAAATATTGTTTCCTGCTTATGTTAGATGTACATTTTTCTTCCTTTGCCCTTTTCTTGTAACGCGTCTTAATAAGAGCGTCGTGTTTGTAGTCGTAAACTTTATTTTTTGTATTATTTTCTCTTTCGTGTTTTTGTATATTTTTATCTCGAGAAAGTAACTTGTTGCTCTTTTATTTTTTCTCCCCTTTTTTTCTGGGAACATAAATAATGATTATCCAACTGAACAATTAAAAGACAGTTATTTGCTTCGTATTTTAATAAAACCGTTCAGATAATAAAAGCTTTTTATGCGATGGTAAAGAATACGCTAAGAGATGTAAAAGAAAACAATAATATTATTGTGTAATATACCTAATATAAATAAATGTTTAGAACCTGTTTAAATAAAATGTGAATAATAATAAGGTTCCATAAAAAATGTGGTTTTAAAATCGGTTTTTTAATACACATTAAGTAAGTAAGGTAAGTACAGGGTGGCGCGCGGCAGACGTATGGATTTGAAAATAATAAAAAAATTGCAGATTGTGGCAAAATTATTTTTTTTTTCATTTTTTTGACTGATTTAAACTTTCATAGTTTTGAATAAAGAATTGCCCGAATAGCGCCCCCCACACTTCAAACGCTGAGTAAGGCTATTTCTGAAATTTTCGCGTACTCTTCGAAGCATTGCCACAGAATGTTGTTTTGGAGGGTTTGCAGGTTCAGGGACGATTGAAATAAACTAAGAGTTGTTGGAATCTCCATATAATCAAATCACAAGAGGCCAAATCATGAGAGCGCGCTCGCCAGCTCAAATTGCCTCTTAAGGAGATGAGACGCCCGGGGAATCCGTCTCGCAAAAGTTTTTCGAACCAAATTTTGTTTGAGTGCAAATTTTTTGACGACAGCGATTCGTTGTAGTGGAACATCTCAAATGCCAATGGCCACCTGCGATTCGTTAAATGGAACATCTCGAATTGCAGTTCGAACTCTTTGACGTTTTTTTCTGAAGTGACGCTAAACCGAGACCTTCCTTTCGACGTTTTTTGGGGTAGTGACGGTAATCTGAGACCTTCTTCTTATCGCGAACACAGTGTTGGGGTAGTGACGGTAATCTGAGGCTTCCTTCTTATCGTGAACACAGTTTTGGGGTAGTGACGGTAATTATAGCTCTCTTCTTATCGCGATCACAGTTTTGAGGTGGTGACGGTAATCTGAGACCTTCTTCTTATCGCGAACACAGTTTTGGGGTAGTGACGGTAATATGAGGTTTTCTTCTTATCGTGAACACAGTTTTGGGGTAGTGACGGTAATTAGAGGCCTTCTTCTTATCGCGAACACAGTTTTTGAGGTGGTGACGGTAATCTGAGACCTTCTTCTTATCGCGAACACAGTGTGACGGTAATTGGGGTAGTGACGGTAATCTGAGGCCTTCTTCGTGAGCACTTAGTCGTGAAGCCTTCTTCTTACGTGAACACAGTTTTGGTATCCTGGATGCACTAACCCACTCAAAAGTTTGATTTTGATCAGGAATTTGACTACGAGGGGTGATATTGAACATAGAACAAAAAGCACACTGCACATGGACGATCAAGCGGGCATAAGTCTTTACACGTTCATCGAACTACTACATTATAGTAACTGAAGCTATGTGAAATATAAATTTTTAGTTTTTTTTTTCCTCAACTTACTTTTAATCTTTCTCAATAGTTTGGAAAAGAACAATGTCATCTTCAAATCCACACGTTGGCCGCGTGCCACTCTGTGAAACAAATATACAGTCGCGAAGAAATAAATGTATAATGTCTTCCTACAGTCATTATATTTAAAAACAATCGTAATAATGTCCTTATGTATTAAAAATACTTCAAAGGTAAAAATAAGTAATAAAATAATCTTTAATGCCAGTTTTATAGTTCAATGTCTATCAAATGCCGTGAAGATGTCTGCTGATTCTTGCATTTTATTATTATCCTGAAATTTCTGAATCGTTCCGAAAGCGCATTTGAAAACTGCAGCTTTATGCATGAAATAATGTCCCGTAGTTGCATAAAATGAGCATTGTGTCTTCTTATTCTCAGATATTTTCTCTAGCGAACTGAAAACAATTATTTCGTCGAAAAGATTAAGCAATAATTTAATTGGATGAAAATCAGTCTTGCTATTGTTGAATTTCATAGAATTTGCCTTTTATACCTGGAAGATATTGTTTTAACAAAGACATTTTCAGACAAAATATTGTTTATTTTATGAATAACGTTTCTTTGAAAACGGACTGTTAGGATTTGTATTAATTGGGTCAGAACAGACATGTTTTGGATTAAATAAAAATATTTATATTACTTGCAACTAAAATCTTGTTACTGGGTTCAGTCTGTTACTAAATTCATATTGGTTTTCAATTTTTATATACGATTGCAACAGTAGCGTTTTCCTCTTCTCTCAATTGTGGGACCTAGTATCAAAATAACCAAAGAGCCACTTTTTGAGGTTTTGAGTTAGATAAGCCGTTGGATTCGTCTAATTGTGGCACGTCAAATGGTTATTAAAAACCGAATAAATCAGCCTAACTGCCATTGAAAAAAAGAAACAAAGTTTGTATTCCGTCAACAGTTCAATAGAAAGCGGCCATAGTTCTTCGCTCTTCCTGTAAAATTAGCCAAGGTGTAGATAGGTTGTTTTGATACTAGATCCCTCAATTAATCTTTGATAGAGTAACATTAACAGCGATAGCCTTGCTAGTTAGCCGCGTTATTGTAATTAAGGCATAAAAAATAATAATAACTTACCGAATAAACAAAAGCTCAATCAAAATAGTAATTTTAAATTTTGAGTTTTTCTAAAAGATCGAAGTTTGTCATTTTTACGGCCTTCAGAATACAGATCATGTTTTTCTGGGTTATTATACCGTGTTTTTGGACTTTTGACAAAGTTAAGGGATGCAAAGCCAAGAAACACGGCAAAACCAGAAAAGCATAATCTGTGTGTCCGAATAACTAATTACTTTGGCCTTGTTTCGTCACAAATTACGTTGCATTCTTCTTTTTGAACCTCTTGTGTTTGATATTGTATTTGTTAAAAGGCATAAATAAATTATTAAACAAACAAGACAATACAAACACGCATCTGGTCAACATCTAAAATGTGGGAAAAAAACATCGCTCTAATGTTAAATTTTATAAAGCGCCGTTTACGTATAAATTTACCTCAAGGGCGCTTTAAATATTGAATTTAACGGCTCGGGAAATTTAAGATGAGTGAAAACTCAATTTCTGAGTAGAAAATACCATTATCCAAATAATTAATCAAAAGATTTAGAGAACATATAGGTCTTAAGTTCTTTCGAAACATCACTTCGCTCTCACAGTTGCGCACTTCTGGTGGTAGAGCATTCCAAGCCAAAAGCGCGATCTCCAGGGCCCGCAACCGCAAAAGCGCGCTCTCCAAACGTTTTTCCAGGGCGATAATCCAAATTACGGATCGGTACTAAAACCCTGCCTATAGTTGTAGATGTAGCTGATCGAAGTGTGAGACGTCTCTCAGCGTCTCTTGTTTGAACGTTTATTAACACCATAACAACATTATAGTTCTCTAGTGAAGTGACGTCGGAAAACGCGGTATACTTTCCGATTAAATATGGACGCCTTGACTGCGGGTAGGAGCCAGCGAAATTACCTGCACTGGCCTAAGGCGATGTTCGCCGTATGTTTACGTATGCAGGATGCAAATTACGTTGTCGGTGGCTGTGGCGGTGGAGGTATTACGTGTTCCCGGGGGATACTTCATCCTTTTTACCAAACATTCCGAATAAATACCCTTCCCTGGAGCTATGGCAGAAAAACGAAAAAACTTATCACCCCTTTCAATCTTTTCTTAGGGTGAGATACACATTTATTAAAATGTAGAAAAACGAAACGACATTCAGAATTCAGACGGCCACAGAAAAAAAGCATACATCAAATCTAACCACCGAAAATGCTACCCCATCCCCTGTATTTCTGAGTATTTTAATAAAAACGTTGGTAAATAAGACATGTTTATTTAATTTAATGTACGTAAGATTTAGATGGGTCTTCTGAATAAAGTACTTGCTTATTTCAGATGGCTTTAGCCTCTTTGAAGATGATATTCCACTTTTCCAGCGAACATGGCGAAAGAAGAAAAATATTATTTTATATGATTGCATCCGTTCATAAATATATTTATAATTATTATTTACTATTTAAAACTTACGTAAAAATATCGAATATTAGCTTTGATTACAAGTAAAACTGCAAGCCATAACGTACGCTATTTTTACCGGAAAAAAAATTACACGTTTTAAAAAATTTACACAAAGGCAAATTTGCGGGCTTTACAATAGCTAATACGTTGTTGGCGTGAGTAAATCTGTAAATTTGTCTTGACTAAAGACCCCCTGTGAACAGGGGGAGCTTTTTATATTACTCCTTGTTTGTGTAATTAACTGCGTCAAACATCTGAGCCTCCATTCAATAGAACCTTTCTAAGGAAACAAATATTCCACTCGTGGAAATACAGCTAACATTTCTTAGCATTTCATCCATTATATGAGGAATAGGAATGATGAAAGTTCTCGATTGATTGATTAGGCTGAGGCATGCAAGTTGGAGAAAGTTGGCTGATAAGGCGCACCACACACTAAACTTATTGTACGATACAAAACATTCGAAAGTATTTTATTAGTCGAAAGGAAACGTTTTAAAACAAAATTAAAACGGGAACTACTTTCCGATATTTCTCATCAACTTTTCTCAGTCGAAGTTCATTTATAAACAACATTTTGAGTGTGTCCAAACACTTGTAGAAAAAAATTATTGTTTAAAAAAATTTGCTGGTAAAAGTTATAAGCATAACAAATTGAAGATTCATCTTCAGGCGTTTCCTAGTAGGTGATATAATTCGGTAAGTATAATTTCACTTGCAATCATAATGGTTTCTGCTAAAATGCTTAGCAATTTTCTCAATGGATGACAGAGAGTTCACATGTGAAACGTCGCGCCATTTTACTGTATATTGGCGGATATAGATATCAAATACTAGGTGAAATGGGGAATGTTGTAATACATCAAGTGGCCACTTAACCCAGCCAATGACAGGTCATAAGCCCTGTAAACGCCTAGATATCCACATTCCCATCCAAATTTCTCATCTCTGTTGAGATGTCAAATTGGAAGTTCATTTAATTTAGGGAATCTGTAATGATGACAATTACTTGCATTTAACTATACTAATGGTTTCCCATAGGTTTCCAATGGTGCATAGGGGCACTGCATTGGTTCACCAAGTGCCTCTGCACATGGATAATTTGTTACATGACAATGTTTACTTACGAGCTACAAGACAATAAGTATTTTCGTATTTTAAAGACTTATTGCTTAATAATAGATTAACATAATAGTTTATACTGAGGATTACGTCATAGAATATTTTTTTAATGCAAAATAAATTTAATTAAATTAATTGTTATGTATCCGTTTTCCAGCAAACATGCAACTAACAAGTAAAAGTGTCGTTATTGGACGTAAACATAAAGCATCTTTATTACATATTTCCACCCCTACTTTCATCCCCTTTGTAACAATATATCAGAAACTGTTAAGTTAAAGGCGAGTCGTGTAGACATAAGGAGAAGATAATAAAAACTTTTAACGTTTCGTACATTCAAAAAACTTTCAGTACTAGAAGACGAACGAGGCTGTGTTAAATAAAAAATACAGCCTTACCGAGACCATTTTAATATACAGCGCATTAAAACCCACCCAAATAAGAGAGGTGTAGATATAACAAAATGTTATTTATGTGGTTAAAAAGCCCATAAATAATATTTAATAAGATCATGATTAATCTGTCACGATCAAAACATTCATTTTTATTACAAGATAAATCGATTAAAATCGAGTAAAATATTAGAGTTTTTTTAGCGTGCAAAACAAATTAATCATATATTTACTCAATAAACCTCTAAGCTTATTTTGCTTTCAAACTTGAATAAGAATGCTTATGGATTTATTTTGTAAATAATTGAGTTTTAACTAATGAGAATAAATTGCAATAATATTAATTTAGCTTTATATAAAGTGACTCAAGAAGTTTGAGCATGGAGAATGTAAAAACAACTGATTAAAAAAAATAAAAATCTAATTATACTACATATGATGGTTCAATTTTTAAGTGCCGGCTTAGTTAATTTTTTAGATCGTGTTCCAAGCACTCCGGGGTAATATTTCATAGTAAAGCACTTTTGGGACTTAATGTTCCAGAACTAACTAAAGGTGTACTTCTTTGAGTGTATACGGTGATCATGCAAAAAACATTTTATTTGTTTTAAAAAAATGGAAATAACATTTAATTATTATTCTTACCTTAATTTGTTACAAAGGTATGATATGTAAAAAAGTACAATTAATAGAAAAATTGCCAAATAACCATTTTTCTATTTCAGAGAAGATAGAATGCCACACGACTCCATTATGGCACTTCTCCTTTACTTCCACCGCATTCATACATCTTCTAATCACACGACCGAATATCACAAAAATATTTTAGATTAACAAAGGAAAGTCCAACAATCTTTATTTATATATTAACCCTAGAAAGATAACGTGTGCCTCAGAGGCGCCCGCGAAACAAATATATCGCTGTCTTTTTCTAAGCGAAGCGTGTGCAAGCTTGTGTTGCCAAACCAACTCAGTCGTTGGTCATCTCCACCGAGTGACGGTCGCTTCTGCTCGGTAAGTACAACAGTTTTGTTGCTATGACGATGCATACCGTCATATCAACAAACTGTGGTACTAAATGTGGCATACCTTAATACAGAAGACTGCTGGTTTTTGTTACTTTTTGTAAAGGGTTTTTAATATCCTAAAAATAAAAATTATAATAAACATTCATGTTTTATTTACTTATTAATAATATGAAAATTCATTAATTAAAAAAAAAAAATTTTTTTTTAAATTTATTGAATAAATAGGTTTTGAATATAGTGCGCCTCTCAGGCGCTAGTTTATCTTTTCAGCACCATAAAATAAGGTTATCTTTCTAGGGTTAAATAAGATATTTCAACTGTAAAAACTCTGCATAATGCAGGGAAAATAAAGTACCTTTTTGTGTTTTGAGAAAGCTTAAGTTTATATGACGCTTTCTTCTTGAACACCCTGTAGCAGTCTGCAGTTTGCACCCTTATAGTCTGTTATATTCTGAGACATATTATACCATGAAATAGTTTTCCGCTTGCATAGCTCAGGGCTTCAATAATACAATCGGTGGAAGAGAAATAGTTCTACAATATTCTGTACTTGTAGTTTGAAGTACTATAGCATTTTTAAAAACAGCCCAAGTATAGAGGTTTTTCAAAATTAAACGTAAATATAATATGTAAGTAATAAATCATGTATATTCAGTAAGATAACACAGGTGCGCAAAAGATTGTGTTTTTTTAAATGATTTATTTACCTGGAAAGGTGTTAGGAAAGGATTATTAGAAAAAATAATTTCAGCAATTGAAACATTGAAATACTGTAATCGCCTTTTTTTACATATCTCTTCTACAATAACAAGCTCTGTAATAAAAAACAAATAAAAAATTAAAACAGTGGGAAAAATAAGAATGTTAAAAACATACATAAAAAATGAAGTTCAAAATAAAAATATATCAAGAAAAGTAATGAATAAAAATATACAACATTTTGAGTGTGTCCAAATACTTGTAGACAAAAACTGGATTTCACCCATTACGGGCTAATAATTACAATTTGACATATCAACAGAGGCGAGAAACTTGGAAGGGGATATCTAGGCGTTTACAGGGCGTATGACCTGTCATTGGCTGGGTTAAGTTAATACTTAATTAAGGTTAATATATCAAGTGGCCACTTAAACCAGCCAATGACAGGTCATAAGCCCTGTAAACGCCTAGATATCTTTATTCCCTTCCAAGTTTCTCGTCTCTGTTGAGATGTCAAATTGTAATAAAAATATATATTTTAGTAAAATATTAACAATACTAAACTGCAAGTTTTATTTTAAAATTTAGAGAATTATATATTTTTTATTATTTATTTCTATAAATAGTGACATCCCTACATAAACTAGTGATGGAAATGGAATCGCGTGGTTGAAGACAGTGCACAATCCGGTTCGTACGTAACGCGGTACGTGGATTTCCACTCCGCCATTATCGCGAGTTTTCTTTAAATTGAAATAGCGTTGGGAAGAGCTGATATATTTAAGTGCCTCGCGGATTGGCACAACTGGCACCAGCTGAGAAATTGCCTTCTCACTTTGTTGCACTAACCACACCACAACTTTCGCTAGTTTACGGTTCTATTCCATGTGAAAAACTGTATCATTCTGAGTGGCATAATGTCATAAAAACAAACATTTTCGTGGGTGAATTATTTTACACATTAAAACAATAAAACTTGTGTTAATTGTTTATTAAAGAAAAAGTGAGATAAGATTTTTTATGCCAAGTTAAACAGTCCCGATTCAGTAAGATTGTTTAGGTATGTGACATAAAATAAAGTCTTATTTATTTATTTATGGATGATTTATTAAGCGCTATTTTGGCGAAAAATCACCTCAAGTGACTGTACGCTGCTCAAGAGGCGATTGGGATTTTTCTAGCCTCCTACAGTTTAAACAGATTTTAATACAGTATAATTAATATAATAAATAGAATATTAGGTGTGCGGTGGTTTAACTTTGTAAGGAACACAGAAGTAAGGCAACGGACACAGCAACCCTCGGTATCTACTGTCATCCGGCGAAGGCGTTTTGGCTGGCTTCGCCATATACTACGTATGCCTCCCAAGAACCTTAACTACGCTTGCCTATTTTACAAGGCATCAGGTTTTCGGCGTCTTGGTCGTCCACTGTTGACAATTCGTCGGCAGTTTGTGTCAGAGCTGCGGGACGTGGACTTGACTTGGGAGGATGCACGGTAACTGGCGGACGATCGCTTGGCCTGGAGGCAGTTTGTGGAATCCATATGCTCCACATAGGGAGTGGATGTGGTATGATGATGATATAATAAATATGTGATGCATTTATTAGTCCCTATGTACATATATGTTTGTGACGTTGCGCGATGTTCCCTCTGTAATTAGACCTCCTGGCCTATTGAAGTTTAAATAAATATTTTTTTCTTCATATAATACGAATTATTTAGTACCGACAACTAGAAACCAATAAAAGTACGGGAATTCTACCCCTTTAATATGGTCCATAAGAGTAAATTTCCCCCATACAAATTGCTCTCATCTTCTGCTACTTATAACCCGATCTACTGTTGGTTGGCATCCTTAATAAAATTCACGTCCAATACATTTTTGGTAAAATCGTTGTGTTATCAAATGTTGTTTTATTTAATTTTGCATTTATCATGCATTGAATTTTGAATAACACAAAAAAAAGGTAAGCCCATACGTTGCATTTCAGTAGCCCACTACTGAAATTATGGGTCTCGATAGACCCATAAGACAAGCTTGTGGCTGAATCTACGCAAATGAATGATAACCGTCTACATGTTCGAGGCCAACCCAATTTATGTGCAAAAACAAAAGTTTACCTTGGTCTTTATAGACCCGTAGCTTTTAAGGGTTATTTTTTTTTATTTAAACGGTAGCCATTCAAACATTTTATTATACATAGTTTAACAATTTAACGATTTACCGTGCCAACCTCTTGGAAGTACTAATCGTCCAGACTAATGAACTAAAATATTGTAAATATTTTGCGGTGAATGGCTTTCTTTATACTAGAAGGCTCCCTTCACGAATATTACTCGTTATTGCTAATTACGCCGGAATGCTTATAGAGGAAGGAATTCAGGTTACTAAATCCAATTTTATCTTTGGCTAACTGCTGCTAAAAAGGTTTAATGATGCGTTTTATTTCATCTAAAATACAGATCGCAATATCGTTATTGAAAGATGTTGAAGTTATTTTATTAGGGATTTTTTCGTGTTATTATTTTTTATTCTTTTCTGTATGATTCAGACTCTAATTACATCACTGTAAATTTTGTTTGAAGGCTGATTTTTAGTAAGATGAAGATTTTTTTTATCATTATATTATTATAATAATATGGTTAACTCTGTAATTGAACCCTCAAGCATTTTAAGATTATGTAGGAATAATGGTTTTAAAAAAATGCAGCTCCAATATGCTTTTTCTATTATTTGATGCGGTAAGCTTTAATGTTGGGAACATATTTTTAAAACAAATAAGTCTTTGATTTTTCAAAACTAACCTTACGTTGTTTTCAGGAATTTACTAATTTAAATTGTATAGTCAACAATTTATTGTAATATGTAGTTCAAATCGCGTAAGGCGTGGACTATAATACTAGTATAGGTTAAACAAACAGTTATTAACTTTTCCTTTCTATTAGTGTTTTGTGAATTTCGCGTTTGTGATGATGGTAGGAATTTAAGTAACAATTTAAAGAGTTTAAAATAGAAGCCAACCATCTAAAAAATAGAAAAAGATTTATTACGATGGTTTAGTCATGTGGACTGAATAAACGATGAAAGAACGGCTAAAAAAATTTGTGATGCATGTATCTGGGTGAAGATGTAGACATAGAGAAAGGACAAGAAAACTATGGCACGATCATGTACAACAAATACTTGAAAGTGGTCATGTGAAAAGTCCGTTATATCGGAAATGGAAAAAAAAAATAAATTATTTCATATTTACTATTTAGATTCGCATATATATAGTGTATAGTACAAAAAAAATTCACACAGTGACAATAATTTATATGGAACGTTTTCAGATAATTGACATGAAATACAGCCATTCAGTGTTGAAGGAAAAATTAGGCTGTATTTATCTTCTGAACAACACAAAGAGTAATTAAATCAGAATAAATGCATTATCAGTAGTTCGGTCTACTTCGATACGAATGTAACGATCTGTATTAGTGATCGACCCCAGGCATTAAGATTATCAAGCTGTATTTCCTCACACAGGGTTGGGTAGGAAATTAGTCCCCTAAGGACGGGCGAGGGATGAACCTAATGCTCGTCTGGCCCAGGCTTTAGGGATAATGGCGGCCATTTTTATTCCGGCTTCTGCTACTTTGTTAAGCTTGTTTTTTGAACACTGGAAAAGACAACATTTAGGAATACGAAGAAATAACGTTTAGTGGTAGTACCTCTTTGATTTGCAAATGTTAATTACTTTTTAAAAAGTTCCGCAGCGTAAAGTAAAACAGATTAGTGATCCTTAAATTTATTTTGCATAATGACAACAGATTCGCGGAACAAAATTAATTCCCCACAACCATTAGTTTGTTGGCAGCCGACAGGGTCCCTTGGAGTGATCTAGAGATGATTAAGCTCCGCATAGGTATTTTACGACGGTTCGATTATGTAGAGCGAATGAATGATGGAAGAACGGCTAAAATAATGTATGTATCATGAGAGTGTGCCAGGGTGTAGAAGTCGAGAAATGCCGAGAAAGACATCGACTTGAAAATGTATGAGAAGATGTGAGATTTTGGAGGAAACAAGGGAAGGTGCCAGGACAGAATGGTGTATCTTTCTCTGTCTATCCCGTCGGGGTAACAGCGTGATGGTTAGTGAGTGAACTGGTTTAATGATAGACGCCATCGATTCCCGTGAACAGACATTAACACGTATTAGCACTTTAAACATTCTGGTTTTAATGAACACACTAAATAACTAAGACCCATTCATTTGATGGGATTGTGTTTAAACAAACATTAAAACACCATTACAATGATTGATACCCCCCTTGTATTAACGCCGTATCGAGCCGTATAAAAATATTTGTACATTATGTATACGTGTAAATAGCTTAAAAATCGTTTGTTATGATTATTATTCATTCTGAAATAACAGGTATTTACAAAATTTGTAGGAAAAAAAACTAAATTACTTCTTCACTACAGTACGACGCAACTTGATGTTAACATGAACTTCTGTAAATATTGTCAGCTACATAAATTGAATGAATACATAAATTGATGAAGAGAATGTTAAAAGGTAAAAAAAAAATTGAAGATCTGTTATTGCGCTTACGATAAATACCCGCACTACGTTCTTATATTGGTTGGTTGGAAGAAATTGCCAATTTGGGCAATAAACCCGCCAATGTACACAACTATTTGTACAAAAAGTCAAATAAATAAAAATAAATAAAAAATAAATTTGTTTACAAAAAATGATAAAGTGGGATATTCTCTTAAAAAAAAAACAATTTTATATAACTATTCGCTGGTGTAAAGTGTTAATTATTTGAAGTTTTAAAAAAAATCCGTTATAGAATTCCAGTTTGACAGTGAATACTTTTTTGAGAAGAAAAAAGGGTTGAAACCCATAAAATTAAAAAGAATTACGTACTTAGTGCCACTTCAAAGGCGCGGATTTCGTTAAGTTTAATTTTTCGTATTTAAATTCGGCTGGAATAAAGGAAGTAATAATTGCGTTGAATAAAAAATAAATTATTTTCATTACGCTTCGGGCAGGAATGGGGCATGATGGAAATAAAATAAGAGTTATTTAATTATCCGCGTTGTATACATTTTCAAGCCTACATAATCCCTAAGTACCAGTAGAGGAGCTAAAGTCTGCTGTAAAACTAGTAAACCCTTCCAGCACCGCGCCCTTACATTATTAACCCGGGAATAGCCCCATCAAAAGAGATTATGACCCGTGAAGGACCTCTCTTCTACTTACTTTTTACCAGAAAACAGGATGAGGGGGTAAAATCTTCCCCCGAGACAACCCTTCAAAGAGTTATTTGTAAAGGTTATTAATAATTCTCCACCTTTATATTTGAGCTCTCGATAAGTCAACAGAATCGCTTCGACGTCGGGGAAAGAAAGATTTTTATTTTGCTTACAAGATCAGAGAAATACGAGGAATCAAAATAGCTTGATTAAGAAAATAAACATTTCTCGATCTTTTTATTTCTCGCTTGAAATCAGGTGAACATTTTATTAATGTTTCAAAGACATTTTATTATGAATTTTACTTTGTGAAATAATCACAAAGAGCATGATAAATATGATTTATTCCGGTGTAAAGAAAAAACAATACTGTTTTTTGCAGAGTATTAAGTTGCTGTTACAAGTACGTGAAAACAATAACATTGTCTGGAAGAGAAGATATTATGAAAGACTTGAGTAGTCAAACGCTCCACTCATACCATTTTTTAAATTATATGAGTACGTTGCAAAACTGATACTAAAATTGCAGTAAAATCATTGTTTATCGCAGAAATAAAGAAAAAATTCACAATTTCTATGTGTACCTATTCATCAAATCAATTGAAAAATAATTAACCGTATGTCCAGTATTTGAACTCGGGTCCTTCTGATCACTGGTCAGCTTCTCTGTCTACTAAGCTAAACGATCAGATACATATCTTGAGATTTGAACGAACGCCTATCACAATTATGACTACTAACGCCTCTCAATCAACTACGATAAACAAAAGAACTTTTTATCAAGGACCAGTCGAGAAAAAATTGGTTGGTTTATCATAGTTGACAGAGGCGTTAAAAATCATAATTGCGAGAGGGATTCAATGGTCTCTTTATTTCTCTAGAAATAAATTACTATAATAATAGGATTTGTTACGTCAATCCTAGTTGAATGCCTCTCACGTACATTTCGGGTGATTTCCTGCGCCCATCTTATGATACCCGCCTGAGGTTAGGTTCAGGAAGTCTCTCGGAATATAACGTGAGGAGGTTCTAAATACCGCATAATGCCAGAAATAATAAAGAGCGTGGCCGCAGAAACTTCACTGACAAATTGCACCTGTGTTTTATTATAAAAGTAGTCCAGAAAAAGTGCATAAACATTTATAAAAAGATACTAAAAATAACTTTTGCATTACAATTATTCAGTTCTCTAGACTGTGTTTTAAAGCTAATTGTATGTCTTTTTTCTCGCGTCCTGGTAGTCCACTGTTGACAATTCGGAGCGGATCTGGTGTGATGATGATGATGATGATGTATGTCATTTTTAATAGTGAAATGATTGCAATGTATGAGATTCAAAGTTCAACCCCAATAGTATAGAAATTGTTAAGTATTCATATCGTTATTGTAACTAGATCATATCTAAAGATTCACGGAGGTTCTAGCTAAACTAACTAACTAACCATCACGCCATTTCCCCGAAGGGGTAGACAGAGAAGATAGAACGCCACACCACTCTGTCTTGGCATACTTCTCTTGCTTCCTCCACATTCATACATCTTCTCATGCACGCACGTCGATTATTCCGACTTCTTACATGCCCACTTTCAAGCACTTGTTTTACTTGATCATGCCATGTCTTTCTCGGCCTTCCTCGACTTCTACATCCAGGCACAGTCGCATCATACATTTTTTTAGCCGTTCTTTCATCATCCATTCACATTAGTGCACCTATCATACATAGTTTTTCCACACATTTGCCTGAGAGATCACATTTCAACTGCATTCAATCTACTTTCATCCTTATTTTTCCAACTCCATGCTTCGCTTCCATACATAAGGGTTGGTACCAGAACTCCATTATGCACTGCCAATTTAGCCTCTTTTATGTTCTAGCTAAAACCGAAAATTGTTTAAAATCATATGGTATAGGTACAACCTTTAAAAATAAATAAATGTACGACTCTGAATAGTATGGCAAATGAAACCTAGAACTATCCGTTTTGTATTATGCTGGAATAACAAAAGACTACAAATTAAATTTGATGTTAATACTTTCTTAAGGGCTGTGGTTCAACAACCTAATTTTAATTTTTTAAATGAGCTGTTTTTTAAATTAAAAAGTATAACAACTTTGAAAGCTATTTCTCCCAACTGAATTTTCTTAAATCCTTTAAATCTTCCAGACGAGTCATGAATGATGCAGTACTGTCCCATTCTCCATCAGTCCTCGCTTCGTCTTCTTCCTCTTAAATTTATTCCGTTCTCTCCACTGCACATAAGCCACTGATATCCGCTTTTCAAAAACGCCTTGTGCTTACTTTATTCTCCAAGTTACTTAGGTTCGTTAAATACTAATCTCGGCGTCAAAAAATCTCGACACAAAAATAGACGTCTTTCCCCGAGAATCTTGATTTTCAATTTAGAGACGGGTATTTTTTGAGAATTCAATTTATGGGCCGCTAAGATAACGTTTTAAGTCAAACGACTTATAAATATTTAAATAAGATTTACTTTTGAAGTTATTTGCATGAATTTTTTTATTTCAAATTGTAAATGTAATCATGAAATATTGAGGTCAGGTGTATTAAAATACCAAATAAAAATATTTTCAAGCCAACAGAAAAAATACAGTTTCTATTTTATTTATGTAGAATACAGCTTTGGTTTTGCAAAAGCTGTTGTGATAAATTAAAAACTAGTTTTTTAAATTACATTCGAAGCATAATATGGTATATTTTTACAATTATGAATGTTGTGAAATTTATTTAATTTATTTATATAAAATACATAACACGGTATTCTCCATCAGTTACAACTCATTTTGGGCCTTTAAATAATAACATTTATCATAATATATTTTCACGACAGAACTACTACTACTTTCCCTTATCCGCACCCAATGGTGCATAGGGCACTGCATTGGTACACCAAGTCCAGTGTATCTTGATCATTTTATAACACGAAGGTACGAAGATCAGTCTTACGTTTTAGAACCAGCCCAAGGTATCAAACGTGAAATATTAATATGAAAATCACATGTAAATAAATATTTCATGTTGACCGCCTACGGGTATCGAACCCGCGACCTCATGCATGGCAGCCAAAAGCGCTACCACTGTGCTACGAGGCGGACAACGACAAAACACACAATTCTTATGTTATTTATTAATTTGTTTTACATATGTATCAACGTTTGATGCGAAATAAATTATTATTGTTATTTGGTAGGATTGTGGTGTGAAAAATAAAAATAAAAATTAAAAAAAAGAATTTACATACATACAAAAAGATACATTCATAAAAATTTATATACTTACTTATGACTTTTTCTCTACATTTCTGATTTTCTTGTGTCTGGTATATGTTTTTTCATTTTCCTGTTTATGTCTTCTTGAATGTATTTGAGATTTATAATGTATTTTTATACTTTATTTGGAAATAAATAATCTAATCTAATCTAATTATGAACACAAAAAATATTATAACAAGCAAAATAAAAATATAAATACACTAACATGTTCATTATTAACACTTTCCACATACTGCCTGAGGTAGGCTGCTAGCCACATTACTAGAGCCTCTAATGCACTCAGGACGCCTGTTATATTTCCTACTAGCCAAATACCTTCGAAAACATCAAATTTACGATAAATGCATTATGCGAAAAAAAATTATTACGAAGAAAAAAAAAAAGAGCACGTACTCTTCATACGTTATTTTTTGTTTACGAACATTATTGAGGCAAGCTTATTAAAACGTTTTATACGAACTTTTTCCTTGTTTTTACGAAAATTGTTTTCGAAGAACTAATTACGTTTTGTCAGAAGTTTGAATCCCGCTGAAATTTCCTCAGGAATTAGGAGTTTATTAAAGTCTTCAAAAATATAATTATTTGCCAGCAATATCACGGTGAACTTCTAAATTATCCGGTGGCTTCAATTAACTTATCGTTCTGGGAACTCTATTGGCTAACAAAGTCTACAAATTGCGTTCTCATCTACAATAAAGTGTTTCTATATTGGTGTGGCAAATACATTTTTTAGCTTGAGCGAAATATTGTCTTGTTTACTAAATTCGACTAAAAAGAATCAATTTTGCATAAAAATTTTTTTCAAAATGAGCCTGTTTTTATTAAAATTGTGTTTAAACGATCAATATTTCGAAAACAAATATTTGGATAGTTAAAGAAAAACAAAAACTCATTAGTACAACATGCAGTGTATGTAATTATAAAATATGAAAGCAAGATAATAAACCTAACGTTTTTTATATAAAAAATATCTGAACAATAAAATAATATAGGTTATAGTTAAGAATCAAAATAAACCGAGTGATTGGTATTAAAAACGGATTTTAATAATAAGTCTATTGTCGCCATTATTGGATAAAAACCGTTCGTCATGAAAAAATGAAAGGTATTTTTAATATTTAAAATTAAATAAGTTCACGGTTATATTATTCAACACATTTAAAAAACAGATTGAAATCCAATTGAAATTTCTATTTAAGGGAAACGTAATTTTGAGTGAGAAGGTCTGTCAACAAATGGTAATTAATTTCGTTAATTAAATAACGGAGGATAAATGCCCGACTTTCTGAAAACATTTTGGGTATAAATACAAAGTAAAATGAGAATATTCCGGAATAAAAAAAAATAAGAACCAACAAATAATAATTCGTGATTCTTTCCAACTTTTTCGTATTGAATTCAGAAAATAATGAAATTTGAACGGCTTTATGAATGTTTCCTAGAAATTATCAAATAAGAAAATGTGATTTGTTGAAGTCAAATTTTGAAAAGGCAACAAAATGAACGGAACAAAGAACTATGTCTATAAATCGGTTTTCTGAATGACTTTTCCATAGAAATCATCATTTTCATGCACCAAACTAAAAAATTCAAACAATAAATTGTACACATTTTTAACACAAAATAACGTAGTCTTCAAAATTTTAAATAAACACTTAACTGCGGCGCCATTTTTAATGTTCGTATGGCTAAAAGACGTAAAGATTAGGTAATGGTCCATCATCGCGTGGACTTGGGAAGTAAAAAGTGGATCGTGGGTCTGACAATGTTGGCCACCTCTTCCTTACATAATACCTACTTAAACTAAGTAACTAACCATCACGCCATTTCCCCGTAGGGGTAGGCAGAGAGGATAGAACGCCATACCACACTCTGTCCTGACAGACTTCCTTTGCTTCCTCTACATTCATACATCTTCTAATGCACATAAGCCGATTACTCCGACTTTTCACATGTCCACTTTCAAGTACTTGTCGTACTTGGTCATGCCATGTCTGTCTCGGCCTACCGCGGCTTCTACATCCAGGCACACTTGCAAATATCTACTTTGTATGATTTAATATTATTTAATCAGAATAGCCACACGAAATAGGGATAGAAACTTTTGATTTCGGAAATAAAGCAGCATAAAAACGAGTTGTATAATATTATAATTAAAAATAATACAAAAATCTGAAAATTCATTACAACAGCCCAGAGCTTTTAGCAGCGCTTATAATTAATTGTCATTTTTTGTTTCCTTCAGGACGAAAAGGAGATAAAAAAGTTGTTAAAGCCGAGCGCGATAAGTGTAAAGCGGAAATTTTAATTATATTCCGAGTTTTACGGAGTTCAAATAGTGTTACGTGTACGGTGTTTAATGTTTACTATGTGGGTTGGCTGATTGTTGAAAGCCTTTGTACGGCACCCGTCAATATAACGTAAACACTCTCCGACCTTGTATTTTTAAAACACTTGGCGGTATAAACCGTAAAGGAAGCCCGTTTTGGCTCTACACCAGGGAACGTAAAAAATAAACTAAGCCTTAAGACCGGTCTCCTTACTCTTAGGCTAGCGTGCTGGGTAGCTGTTCAAATATTCATTATGGGTGTGATTAGAAAAACGAAAATAAATAATCAAACGTTACTATTTTCCACAGCGTTTTTGATTGTTTTTGTACGTAGGGTTTAAGGGAAATAAGTTTGTAGGAAAACAGGTATTATCAAGCTTCAAGATAAATTACCATACAATTCATGTTCAACTTTATGGTTGATGTTTTAAATGTCAGATAAAATAGAATAATTAATTGAATACAAAAGAAAATAACAAAAAAAAAACTTTTGGTTATCTGTAAAGTCGGTTTACGGACGATAATTTTACGTGATACCGTCATAAGAAAACATTGATGAAAAATAGCATACTTTTATGAATTGAATTGAATTATTATTACTGAATTATCATTATTTTGTATAATACAAAGCAGGAGTTAATTGAAAAAAATTTTTTCTTCCATAAATTATCATTTTTTTGCACTCGTTAATTCAAATATTTGTTTACTTAAATTATACAAATTGATTACAAGTAAAGCTTTGTAGCTTGTGTGCTGCTGCTGTCTCCCTTCTACTCGGACGCATCGGCTGATGGAGTGGAAGAGAGAGAGATGCGTCACAAACCGAACGCTTAGGCCGATCGTGCCTCTCTATTGCTTGTTCCGCGCTCTTGCTTGCACACTCGGCTCAGGCGGAACGTGACAATGAGTCATGCTTTTTTGTGTGTGCAGCCGGCGTTCATCGATTTATTAGACGTTATCACGTCAAAAAGAATATTTGAAAACTTTATCATCCTTAATTTCTCAGTACCTAACCTAACCATTGCATTATTGTTTATTTTATTAATTTTATCACCATCAAAATTACATACATTTTTTCCTATATCCATATACTTGCATTTGTTTTTTTTTCGCCTATTGTGTAGGATTAAGTACCTACCCATTGTGTAGAAAAGTTTTTCGCATTATTTTTCAAGCTTATTAATTTATAAGTGCTTTAGAAGATAAAAACAGATAAGTACCTGTATACACACCTGTTTATTGTAATAAAATGTAAAATGCAATCGTTACAAAGCGAAACACGTTCGTTACATTATTATGCACTAATTTATCGAATTAATAACACTAAATATTGCACATTCTAAAATCATTGACAAACGCAATGCACTAATTGTTTTAATTACTAGTCAAATTGATTAAAAAATATATTTGCATCCCTGGAATTTCTTATAAAAGGTGGTATATAAATTTGAGAGATCAATTATATATTAATAAAAATCCTACACACGTGGGACATGGATGCCCTGTGTTGTAGCTAAAAGATATGAGGAATACGACCTAATTTGAATAACATAAATATTGCAAGAGTCTACCCCATTTTTTTGTATTCTTAATCAAAGCGCTTCTCACGAAAAACAAATATTTACAAAACAGGCGTCAACAGAGATTTTCTCACAAAACAAGCTGCTAGCGCAAAACATTGCGCTTATGAATACAAATCGGGGGTGGCGGAGTACTTAATTTCAGTGAATCATTTATCTTCTAGAAGTCTGATTATTTTGGCCGTCTAATTAAGATAAAAAAATGTTTTCATTTGACGTGTCAATCAATTCTCATAGTAACACGAATCTTAAACAGGTAGGTATAATATTCATTGATCTTTTTACATATTAATACACGGATGATAAAATACCGCCTCGTAGCATAGTGGTAGCGTATTTGGCTCCCGTGGTCGCGGGTTCCAGTACCGTAGGGGGTCACCATGAAATATTTATTTACATGTGATTTTTATATGAATATTTCATGTGTGATACCTTGGACTGGTACTGAAGCGTAATACTGATCATCCTACCTTTATGTAAATAAATAATAAAAATTCACGGCATTTGGTGTACCAATGTAGTGCCCTATGCATCATTGGGTGCGGATAAGTGAAATTAGTGGCAGTATTAGATGGTAAAATGCTAATATAAGTTTGAGAAAATACAGATAAAGATACAAATGTTTTTGACGGGACCATTAGGCATTTAACTATCATCGGATTCGTCATCAATCCATTTCCGCTCCGCTAAAGCATATGGATTCCACAAATTGCCTATAAGCCATACGATTGACTGTCGACTTCTGTGCGTTCTCTCAAGAATGGACAATGTCCCGTAGCTCCGACGTGAACTGCTAATGTATTGTCAATTGTTGAACCTGCCTTGTAATGTAGGTAATCGTATGGCTCTTGGTAGACGCACCATCGAAGTTAAACATTTTTTTACGCACTGCGTTCCCCATTATGTTCATAAAAAATAAAGGGATAAACAAAATTATTAATTTAACGATAAGTATCATTATTTTGTAAAATAAATAAATTTGTGTATTTTAATGTAACTTATTTTTCTCTTCACAAACCTAATGAATAAATCTGTTTCTTATTTAAGATTTCGTAAAATTCTTCCCGTAACAAAATTTTTTTTATAATTTTATATATTTTAAAAGTAAGTATTTTATTTCCTGGTATTTCTTTTAAATTAATGTTGTTTTCTTTAAACCCCAGTTTTTTTCACGTTCACAATCTAAATTTTCAATAAAAAAATAATCTAAATAATGTAAACAAAACTTTGGATCATTTGATACATCATTTACAATTATATTAAGAAGTTATAGTGTGTCCAGAATGGCAATCCCAAAGTTCGATTTAACATTACAATAATATAATGGATTGTAAAAGTTATTTCATGAAAACGTCGTCTCTGAGGGAATAAAGTTCAATCCAGTAAAGAAAGCTCTCAACTGTCTGCTTAGCCTTCAATGTTAATATCATATTTTCCATCTTCGAAACATAATGTTATGTCTATATTCAGTAGAGTAAGCTAGAAAATTTATGTTTCACTGCGATTAATATAACACTTTAGGATATATAAATATGTATGTATGTTAACATTAACAATTGATTACGGACTACTTATTATTTAACTCGCTTGCAACAAAATGAATTTTCTATTTTTTTTTAACTTACCCACCTCATTGTAACATTTAATTTTTTTTTTATTTAATTTCGATTATCCACTACTATTTATATATTTGTTCACTACTATTGATTATACCACTATTTATTTAACACAGTTTTAGCTCTCTGTCACTTGGCCGCTTCTATAAACCAGGTGTGGGTTTAATTAATATATTAAGAAAAACAGGTTACTGATGATACTATAACAAAAAACTGTAATCTACTTTTTGGAAAAGTACGAATTCTTAAGGAAAAAAATTCTGATAGTCTATTTTTTTTCATTTTTTAGGATAACTGCAGCTGAAAGAAAAATAAAAAGGGTTTATTATAAAAAAGCAAGTGAAATTCTATGACCGCTAACTTGGTCCCATGACGTGAATATATCGCAAAACACGATTTTTTTTAAACCTTGGCACGCTTCTTAAAGGAGTTCTAAAATTCAATGTGGCTTGATATTTTTTTTAAAAATTAATTAAAACACCTTTTACATTGCGCTATAAAACTTTCGTTAGTACTCTACATTTGTTGTAAGTATTTTTCATTTAATTAACAATTTACAAAACAAAAACCCGGGGATATTTTCTAAAAACAACATTAACCGTGCGTTATTTTAACGTTATTAAAAACCAACATTCATTTTGTAGCAAAACAATTCGTGTTTTTGCGTCTAGGCGCTATTTGTTCGGAGGTTTGTTTGGCATTAAGGCTTGCGCGACCCGCGTTATCTCAATATAGACCTGCGTACGTAGTACCATATACGTGTACGGGTACGGGCTACATGAGGGAGAAAGCTTATCTCTAGGCCGACCAAACGTACCGCATTTAAACGGAACTCTCCGGCTTTGTCTGATTTTTGTTCCGACTTCTGACGCTTTTATTCTGTGAAGTTGGCAACTTTACTATTTGTTATTTGCAATAATGGTTTTGTGCATAATAGGTTGATAAAAGCAAATTATTTCCATTTTGATTTGGTATCAATAAAAATAGCCAAAAAAACTTTACAATTTGATATCTCGACAGAGACGAGAAGTTTGGAAGAGAATATGGATATCTAGGCGTTTACAGGGCTTATGACCTGTCATTGGCTGGGTTAAGTGGCCACTTGATGTATTACAACATTCCCCATTTCACCTAGTATTTGATATCCATATCTGCCAATATACAGTAAAATGGCGCGACGCTTCACATGTGAACACTCTCTGTCATCCATTGAGAAAATTGCTAAGCATTTCAGCAGAAACCTTTATGATTGCAAGGGAGATTCTTACCGAATTACATCACCTACTAGGAAACGCCTGAAGATGAATCTTCAATTTGTTATGCTTATAACTTTTACCGGCTTATTTAGTTTATTAGTTTTTGTCTTCAAGTATTTAGATTTAATTTGTAAAAATGTTGTTTTTAAAAACACTTTATATAGGAAGGGATAGAAAATTGCATATTTGAAATGTAGGCAATAGATACAAATGTCATTGAATTAATAAGACAATAACTTCGGTTAAGTCAAACCTCATCTCTGTAGTGATATAAAATGAAATATATACCTACTCCCGTCTTGGGATAGATCCAGATCTGTGTACAAGTATTTGAACACGCCCAAAAAGTTGTAAGTAAAAGACTTTTTTAACTTTCCATGTGTATTTGGTTAAAATGGTCAAATTAGATTTGTCAACGTAGTATATCCTTTACCCACACGTTACTGATTTTTTTTTTCTTAAAAATATCATGCCACGAATAGCGCGTGCTTAATATTAATACTTAATCATAAAAGACTTATCTCTGAAAAAATATTCCTAAGCAACTGTACCAAATAAACAAACAGCATGCACAACAGCGTGAGTGGCTTATGCAGGGTTAATAAAACATGGGATAATATTCATAAAAGCCCTCATCTCGTTTCGTGCCTCATGGAATTATGGTTAGCCTACTTATCTCGGACTACCATTCATAATACGAGACACCAACCCCTCCATTCCCCTCTCCACCCTTCCCTCTCATCCCGACACGCGCCATCTTTCCCTGGAGATAAAAACTTAAGAAGACGAAGGGAAATCTTTAAAATAATCGCCCTCAGCTCCTCGGATACTCCTGCCCAACTCCCGATTCTAAGGAAACTTCGTGACAAAACTGGTAATTATTTTTTATTCAAAAGGATGTTTCCCGTGTTTTTAAATTAAAAAATGGAGATTAAAAAATCTGTTTTTTATATCGAGGGTTGGAGATACGACACCTTGTAGGAAGCAGAAATAAAATGGCGTTTTTTGCACAAAGCAGTACAAAAACTAAATACGTATTTGAAGACTAAAATATTCGTCCATGGTTTGGAAATTAAAAACGAGCATATTTACATTTAAATGCATTGTAATAAAATAATTACCCAGTAAGTAGTTTAAAAATAAGAGAAAAATGCTTTGTCCTTGTAAACACAAATTTGTAATGAAAAAATATGGTATTAAAAACATCAGAAAAAAACGCTAAGAAAGTAAAAGCTCTTTGTTGAAGATTGCGCAGATGTAAGAACCAACAGAAATAAGCTCATCTCTTGAAAAAGGCCATTCTCCATAGTTATTGGTTATTCTAGGTCCCAGAAACGGTTATTTAAACTTTTTATTGTTACCTTACGGGGTTTTACAACATTGAATTTTTTTTAAACTCGCAACTATTTATTATGAAATTAGTAAAGCTTCCCTGTATTACTATGATCAAGATTCACTGCAATAATATAAAATATATATATATAATATATTAAAAAACAATCTTTCGAGGTCCAGTGACATGTAGAAAAGTAAGTAATTTGTTAAACATTCCACAATAAACCAAAATTGGTATTTACAATCCTTTTGAGTGTGTTCAGCTCTGACGCAAGACTAAAACACTTGTACACAAATGCGGAATTGTGTTGAAGCGTTGGATTCTAAAAGGGACGTGAGAACGGTTCTATGAGGTTTTCTATTTTATACACGAACAAAATATTTTTTCGTTACCGTATTTTTATAATAATTCCCAGTAGCGACAGACCTCGAGATGTGTATATAAAATATCTTTTATTAATAAATCTCAAATACCTAGAGATTAAAAGGTATTGATAGGTTACAGAAATAGTGGAAGAGGGGTGTTGAAGTAATGGTTCTAGGGGAAAGAAAATTGGAGGGTGACATGTTATTGGTTAGAAAAAGACATTATAGCTTTTTTCGCAGTCTGTATTTTTTGTATTTCTTTTGTATTTTTTCTATTAAAAGGTACCTCGTTTGCAAAAACGTTTATTTTGTTTTGTAACCAGTACTTTAAATTGTATGCAAAACGTTCTCTTCATTAACATTGTTTGTGATGAAACCATTTAAATAAGTATTTAAATATTTGACATATTTATATTGCCCGTTACTCACTCGGCTTAGCATTGATCAATGCTGGTGGCAAGTATTTTTTAAAAGTTTCATCATCATCATCATCATACCATAGCCGCTCTCTATGTGGAGCACTATGGATTCCCACAAACTGCCTCCAGGCCAAGCGATCGGCCGCACAGCTCCTGTGCATCCGCTCTCTCTCAGTCAAGTGCACGTCCCGCAGTTCTGACGCAAACTGCCGACGAATTGTCAACAGTGGACGACCAGGACGCCAAGAACCTGATGCCTTGTAAAATAGTCGAGCATGGTTAAGGCTCTCGGGAGGCATAACAAAATGCCGCCTTTTTAACTCCTGCATAACACCTGTTCTCCTCTATGGCTGCGAATCGTGGCACCTAACCAGGGCCCAAGATAGCAGACTTCTGAGTTTTTAAAATAGGTGTCTTAGAAGAATTTTAGGCGTGCGTGTGTTTCCACTTTGTAAGGAACACAGAGGTGAGGCAACGGGACACAGCAACCTTTGGTATCTACTGTCATCCGGACGAAGGCGTTTCGGCTGGCTAGGCCGTATACTTTTTAAGCAAAGTAGTATGTGTGTATTTAGATATGGATCATTTCAGCAAAAAAAGGGTTTACTATATATTAGACCAATGCCATGGGCCACGGAGGTTACGGGTAAAAACACAAATAAGCATTCGCGGAATGAAAAAAAATGAAACAGAGCTTTGATCACCACACCTATAATTTTCGAAACACAAATACTTGAGTAAATTAGCTGTATAAATTTGAATTTGGAATTCCTAACAAAAGAGAAGATATTTGAGATCAAAGTTGCCAGTACGGCAAAACGCCAATTTCATATGTAAGGACCTAAATATTTAAACAAGGATCACACTTTTACCTTTATCTCAATAATGCCTTATTTCAATACATCTTGTCGATTTATCGACTGCTTTAATTCGCAATACCAGCAAAATGTACAAAATAATAACAATAAAAAACACACTGTGAAAGAAAAAAAAAAACTGATGTATTTTGTTGTAACATCAAAGACACAAAATACGCCAACGCTTAAGTTTGCCGCAACTGTAGCAGCGGACACACAAAAGCTTCTATACTTCAATGTCGACCTAAACCGTCCGTTCGGCACAAAAGGAATACACACGCACAAAAAGACATTTATCTTTGGCTTCGTTTAGGATAATGGAACGGATAGAAAAGACTACCAGAATTAGATTTTTCACTTAAAGTTGTCATTTGAAATTATTAATTTACACCACAAAAAGTTACTTTTTAAAAAATAAAGGATACAAAGTATCTACCTAACTATTTTCAAATATCAAACTCCTTCTTTTTGTTGTTTTATTGGTTACTTCTATTCGGTGATTTTGTGAACAGCTTTTTTTTTTACCTTCTTAAGACATTTTCTCCTGACAAGGCAAAACAGTTATTACACAGTAAAACCAAAAGACGGTGTTTGATTTTCGGTATTTCATATCTAAGATCAAATCCGTAAGAATAAGTATAATAATACGACAATATTTAGTCTGTATAACTAATACGTTTTTGGTTATTTTACAGTATCATTCTAGATATTATATATTATAAATATGTTAACCAATAATTATGATACGTTAATAAGCTATACAAATAAATTAAAATTATGAGAATCGATTGAGAAATGGTCCATTAAAGTTTGTTAGTTTTCACGCCCTTCAGAATACACATTAAATTATACTCATACATCAGCCCTGAAGATAGACACTGCAATATGCTCCGAATTGTCGGCAACACAAAGCTCACAAACACGGCATAATAATCCAGAAAAACAAAAATTGTAAATCGTACAAGTCAACCATCGTTTAATGCACTCCCAAGTAACAATTTTAGTTCTAAAAATGGTTAAAATAAGGTCCAAAAATTATTCTAGAACTTAATTATGACCTTTTTAGAACTACATTGTTACTTGGACCATGACGTCACACTATTACCGGCCGGCGAGATTCTCTTTTATATCATTATATTTAAAATATGGCATTGGGTATTTTCCAAAAATTAAACTACTGTCCTCAGCATGCTCTAATTAATATATACATCTATAAATAACATGAAATTTTGATTTAGGAGACTTTCTTATTGAATGTTATTTCAAGCATATTGACACTGTTATACATAATATTCACTAGTTTCAAAATAAAATCTTTTTGGAAAATCTATAGTTTCGTAATTCGCTAGTTTTAAATGATTAATTTACCATCCATATTCCTAATCCTGTGTCTTAATAATACAGATTCCCATATCTATTAGGTAGTAAAAAAAAAACAATCATGCAAACGTTTGGCTTAGCTAAAAGGAAACATGGTGCCCTTTGTACGTAAGTATCTTAGTATCTTTCTGAGGACTTAAGCACAGTTTTGATGGGATAATCCGTCCATTCAGACATACAAGGAAAGCCCTATTGATAGAATACTCTGATCCGTGGAAATATTTTCAGGAAAAAAGTTCCTAATTGCTTACGAGCGTTACAAGAACTTCAGTAAAGCTTCTTATCGTTTTTTAACGTTCGATGCTAAAAAACAAATTTATATTAACATTTTGAAATTTACGAAATGAAAATGTTAGAAAATGAGTTTATAAAAACATATGTTGAGATTATAGTAAGCAAAATATAAAATGTTATGGGGGAACGTGAAATGTCAGAATAATCGGCATGCGTGCATAAAAAGACGTATAAATGTGGAGGAAACGAGAGAAGTGTGCTAGGACAAAGTGGTGTGGCATATTATCCTCTCGGCTTACCCCTTCGGAGAAATACCATGATGGTTAGGTAGGGGGTCAACATGAAATATTTAATTACATGTGATTTTCATATTAATATTTCATGTGTGATACGTTGGACTAGTTCTGAAGCGTAAAACTGATCATCTTACCTTCAAGTAATACAAAAATTATCAAGATTGTGTACTAATGCAGTGCCCTATGCACCTTTTGTTGCGGATAAAAGAAAGTAGTAACAGAAATAAGAAAGACAAATCTAAACACAGCTGAAAAATCTTCAGCTGACATTATATAACTGAGTTTGTATGGCCATGCACAGCTCAGGAGAAAAGTTCTGTAAGGGTACGAACTAGGGGGTAGATTTAAGGGAAACATTTCAGGAGGGTTGTATAATGGCCAAAGGTAGGAAAAAACCTACAACTGCTATAAGGGTAGCTTGAGATGACGACAAAAACTCATATGCGCGACGGAAAAGAGACGGTAGCGATATATTTCTACATTATGGTAATCACGCAGGCTTTATCTGTAGAACGAATGTTCCTCCTCAGTTGTGTAAGTATGACACTAATAGTACCATATAGTAGAGGAAAGTTATTGAATTTATAGAGATTTATTTCAGGTGTCTGTACGACACTGATATTTTATTATAAATATTTATACAATATAAATATGGAAGTAAGTTTTACGTTGTGTAGGTAGACAAATAAATAAAGGATGATTGTACTCTACATAAAAAGCACTAATAGGTACTTGAATCAGCAATTTATTCATTGGTTTCAATTGTCTATGGACTGCTATTTTGTAAATTTAAGTTTAGATTTACATTATTTGATTACAGAGGATTACAGATTACAGGATTACAGATTGGAACACAGAGGTGAGGCAACGGACACAGCAACCCGTGGTATCTACTGTCATCCGGTGAAGGCGTTTCGGCTGGCTAGGCCATATACTAAGTATGCCTCCCGAGAGCCTTAACCATGCTTGCCTATTTTTACAAGGCATCAGGTTCTCGGCGTCCCGGTCGTCCACTGTTGACAATTCGTCGGCAGTTTGCGTCAGAGCTGCGGGACGTGGACCTGACTTGGGAGGATGCGCAGGAGCTGGCGGCCGATCGCTTGACCTGGAGGCAGTTTGTGGATTCCATATGCTCCACATAGGGAGCGGATATGGTATAATGAATGAATGAAATGAATGAATTATTTGATTAGGATAATATTATATGAACACCGTAGTATTATATTACAGTATTATAACGCCTTAATGACAGTTTTGCGTTTTTTCTTTCAATTTAAATGTTAAGTTATGGTACGTAGGTAACTAACGCCCGCCTCGTCCATGGCCATGGTGTAGTGGTTAAAACGTTGGGGTACCATGCGTGAGCTTGCGGGTTCGATTCCTAACTGGGTCAACAATATAAAAATTTTCATATATGATTTCTTAGACTGGCACTGAACAAGATCAAGATCAAATGGTATAGTAATGCAGCGTCCTATGCACCATTAGGCGCTCATTAGGGAAAAAAGTAGAAGTAGGTTTGTGGATTCCGTATGCTCTACAAAGGGAGCGGATATATGGTTTTATGATGATGATCAGGTAACTAACGACCACATATTTTCCGTATAAAAAAAGAAATATAAGTAGGTACATATTTATGTAAAAGGACGAAATTTGGAAAAAGGTTTAAGAGCTTCCTAGACGATTTTTTCCTGTCAAAAACATGCAGCGGTTCCACCCAGCCCCTATAATGACAATAAATATTTTCGTCCTTCCTTACATACATAATATTTCTTATTTTGGCATTTTATGAGCAATTCAAAGGATTCGTTTTAGAATTTTATCTCGTTATAACCTTGAGGGAATAGAAAGTATATTGTAAAATTATTATATGATTTAGTCAAGATTCACTGTACTTAGTTTACCAATGCAGTGCCCCCATGCACCATTGGGTGCGGATAAGGGAGAGTAGTAGTCAATGTTTAGCATGGTGCAAATTTTTTAAGTCACACCTTGGCACAAAAGGCAATTTAGGTTGAAAAATTTTTTTTACCTATTCAATAAATCAAGCGAAGTTGGGTAATTTAAAATTTTTTTTGTGTTTTAAATCCTACGTTTGGGGAGTTGGTGGGAAATTTAATTTGCCCCTTTCCATTTT
>JAGVSP010001503.1:0-45030 GCA_022494985.1 Micrasema minimum
ACTAGTTCAGAAGTGAACCGGGGTTAGTTGCGTCAAGCGGGAAAACTTTGTACGTCCCCAGTTAGCTGAAGCGTCCGACAGAATCTCTAAAACTAAATTGCTGACTCTAAGAAAGTAACTTATGTACCTTATGTAGTTCACTCCCCACTAACCATGTTGTCCACTCCAAGTGGGGTTTGATTGAATTGTTCAAGTGTTCCCGTTTCAGTAAAGTCTGAATGCGGTTGAAGTTGATTGATGGGTCAAGTTACCCCGTTTTGCAGTGATTACATCAATTTGAAGGAATAAACCAAATTAGAAGATAATTGAAAGCAATAAAAAAAAATGGCATGCAGGCATATTAAAATTAATGAATTAAAATTATAATTTTCTGTCCAGTTTTTTGGAAGAGGAACATAATCACTGTTCATCACTGTTCAGGACTGACTTATTAATATTTCGTCAAATGTCAATTTTGTCCTTTTTTGTCCTCTGTCATATCCTATCCTAGCGGCCGGCAACGAAAACTCGGACAGTTGAGTCATTAACCTCGAATATACAACATCAAAACGATATCGCGCCGGGCCGTGCTCGTGTTATCGAAATCATTAAAACCAAGTGAAAATCAAAACCAACATAACCTACAAGTGCAATTTGGAGTGTCGTGCCAAAGGAGAAAACCGTAAGTCCCTTTTCTCGTCACTTTCCTGGATTGACATTTGTATTAAACGAACATCGCGTAAATTGTCACCCGCATTCCTTCAAAACGTGGTACGAAGAAGCGTGTACCCTGTTTTACAGTCCCACGGCCATCGGAAGAAAATCGTACAATTACACCTCCTTGAATACCAAGGCCTCATACCAGATAAAAGGTCGGCTGTTCCATCGCAATCACGATTTATTTCTTTCCGGGAGTTTTAAGAAGTCTCACAACACAAATGGTGTGATAATACCAGCACGTTGCCATAGTGCTTCGGATAGCAGCAGGTACCAGGGTATTATATTGGGAAAAAGGTTAGGACATATATATTTATATATATACCTACAACATTATGTACTCTGATAAAATCAACGTTAGTGTACCATCCCTGGATGCGAGGTGGCATGGTCACGTATCGATCATATTGACAAAGAGGTCAGCATTTAAATTATTCAATTTTAAAATCCTTTTCATCTGTAGTAACACATTTTTTGTGATAATACAACATATACCAGGGTTTCATTTTGAGATAAAGATTATACTATGATTATCAACATCAGATTACCATCCCTGAATGCAAGATGCTAGGGTCATATGTCAACACAACCAAGAGAGTATTTTAAAAGTTTTTTAGTAAAAATTTTATCTTCTTACCAGTGCTGAAAAACCATTTTAAGAAATACCAGGGTTTCACAGCAGAGAAGAGGTTGGCTGTTCAATGGCAGTAACGATTTATTTATTTCCGGGAGTTTTAAGAAGGCAAACACAAATAGTGTGATAATACCAGCACGTTAGTATCGCGCCTCGGCAGCAGGTACCAGGGTTTCATACGAAGTAAGAGGTTGGAAAGGCTTCGCCAATCGTCTTAAGGGTAGCCTTTAATGTGGGACCACCCATCCGACGTGAGACGTAACACTTGCACGTGATCGGAATCCTGTTTTGCTCCCCTGGGAGATCTACCCGGGATAGGGGGATTCGGGACGAGACGAGTTACTGTTAACACCTTTAGAAACAGATACATAAACTATTTATAATTATAATTATTTTGGAAAACTGGATGTACCCGTGGAAACGTCTTCGGTGGACAATAAAACAATAAACAAGAAGTAATATATGAAAATGACATAACTGGGGAAAAACAGAAAGATAAAATTTTAGGAAGCAGAAAAACAAAAATGCCGAACACGACTGCAGGAGAAAAAAGGAAATGAACAAGAAGGTAAAAAACAGCTTCCGAGCATACATTAAAGTGCATATGAAGAACGAATATATCTTATTTATGACTCCACTTGAGGCCAGCGTTAGAAATGTTGGTATTTCCAAAATGATTTTCTGGATTAGTAGGTGTATGTAATTTTAAGCTGCAGGCCGATCGCTTGGCTTGGTGTTGGTTAATCTACACATTGGGAGCGAATACAAACAGATGATAATGGAGTTCTATAAAATAAATACAAAATCAATAAATATTGAAAATGCATAGAAATATACCGTATTTTTATACAGTTAAACGAAACAATTTTAATGAAACTTAGAATGACAAAAGCTAAGTCCACAATGATTCATTCCAATACAGTGTGACAAAATATGAAAATTTGCATTGAACAATGGTCAATTTTTAAAACATGCACGTATTTAAAAAAAAAAATGGATGTGAAGTCTATTCAAATACAATTATATGTAAAGGTTTTTGAAAAAATTAACAGAACAATACGAAGAACTATGAACATTCTCAAGACAAGATTGGTTCTAATTCAGTTAATGATATCTATTATACAAATATTGATATTACTTGCAACAAATTACCATGTACCTATAGACCTACGTGTACCGTAACATATTTATAATATAATAGTTATTATGTGTTAAATAAAAGCTTTTTTTCTTAAATTTTCCGTTTGTGAAGGTGTTAAGGCTTTCGCAGATATAGATAAAGGGTGAAGAATGGATGAATGTTTCTGAGAAGTGTTGTATGAAAGAATTCCCCTTTCCTAGTTTTCCTAATGTTATCTTCTCAGAAGCAGCTCAAATTAATGGCCGAATAGCTCCTTGAATAGAAATAATTTTCTACTCGTACATTTTCACTAAGTTAGGTAGAGAGAATGAACTGTGTCTTTTATATTCACTATGAGAGACGTCATTTATATATTTTGTCATAAATCGTGAGAATCTCTAATGAATGTAATGAAAACTTTTAAACTTACTAACTAACTAACTATCACACCATTTCCCCGTAGGGGTAGGCAGAGAGGATAGCACGCCTTACCACTCTATCCTGACATACTTTCTTTGCTTCCTCTACATTCATACATCTTCTCATGCACATACGCCGATTATTCCGACTTTTCATATGTCCACTTTCAAGTACTTGTACTTGGTCATGCCATGTCTTTTTCGGCCTTTCACGGCTTCTACATCCAGGCACACTTGCATTTTAACTTCTTTTAGCCGTTTTTTCATCACTCATTTGCTCCACATGACCAAACCACCGTAAAAGCCCTTTCTTAATTTTGTCGATAATGCTTATCTCAGCCTTGCACTCTGCTCTAATTTTGACATTTGTACACCTAACATACATAGTTTTACCACACATTCACCTGAGAGATCGCATTTCAACAGCATTCAGTCTACTTTCATCCTTCTTTTTCCAACACCACGCTTCACTACCATACATAAGGGTTGGTACCAGAACTCCGTTGTGTACTGCCAATTTCGCTTCATTTGATAAGTTCTTATTTGCCACTATCGATTTTTAGGCACCATTAACTCTTTTTCCTTTTAAAACTTTAAATATTTTATTAATTAACCTTTTGTGTGCGAAAATCTTCGAAAATCAAACATTTATTTTATAGTTTTCTTGCAATGCTGCAATGAAAAAATAAAATATAAGCATTTCGAAATAAGCAGCAAAACAAATATAATCCATTCAATTATTGTGAAACAGCACCAAATTGATCTGATATTTTGCTATTCATTTTTAGAAAAATTATTACAGTACTATTTGGTAGTCATGCCATTGACATGAAAATGGTGGAAAGTCGTTAAACGTTTACAATGCTTACGTAGACAAAACCATTAAGATATAAGTCATTGCAATAAAACTATATGTAAATTAATTTACACTTATTCGATGGAACTCAGTTGTACGGTGTAATAGTCCTTATTTTAATGTAGATTAAGGGTTTATAATTTGAGTAAAAGGGAACGCAAAATCTGCGGCTTTAAGCCATTAATATTTTAAGACGTCTTGAAGAAAAACATCTTTATTTTGAATACCAAATCCATCTAAATGATTAACGATTCCTTTTTGTCGCTGGATTAAAATAGAGTCCGGTTATTGATTGTCGTATTTACCAAGTTTGAATAACAAATGTTTGCAATTTGATTAATGAATATAATGTAATCAGATAAATGGAAGTAGTTTAGTCGGGCGCTCTGCGACGAGAATGGATGAATCTTTGACAGATTCCGCCAGAAGATTTAGTGAACAAGATGGAGGGGATTTATACACGAGAACGGAAATGAAATCAGATGAATTTATTGCATTCGAAGATAATAAGGAAGTAAATTCTCCAAATTCGGAAATGAAGGCAAAAATCCGACTTTTACGTTCAAAGAAACTCTCTTAAAATATATCAGAAGTTTTTATTGTGGTAAAGCCATGTTCTTTTTATCCTTTTCGGCGGTTTTGCTTGTACAATTTGTGTGTAAAAATGCTATAATTCTCATCGTTTTGAGGGGATGAAATTTATGTTTGAATTCGAGATTCCTGTAAAAACGTTGCTAGTCAAAAACCTTTTTAGCTAACTGTTGATTATAAAAGTGTCAGTAAAATTTGATTCATCATTTTAGCCTGTTGAGGTCCACTGCTGGACATAGGCCTCCCCCTGCCGTCTCCACACCTCCCGATCCTGCGCCGCCCCCAACCACTGTCTTCCAGCAGACTTCCTGATGTCGTCCACCCATCTCATCGGTGGACGTCCTTGAGGCCTCTAGTTTCTCGGTCTCCACACCAGAACGCGTTTCGTCCATCTGTCCAGCCTATTTCCACTTCAACCAAGCAATTCGCTTCACCACGTCGCAGACCTTTGTCTGGCGTCGGATCCAATCATTCCTCTTTCGGTCTCTTAATGTTATTGCAAGCATAATTCTCTCCATGCTCCTTTGTGCAACTTGCAACTTATGGGAGGATTGCTTGGTCAGAGTCATTGTTTTCGCGCCATAAGCAAGGACGGGCAGAATGCATTGGTTGAACACTCGAGTCTTGATTGAGTTGGGGACGGAGCTTCGGAATTGGGAATTTAGCTTTCCAAAAGCCATTTGTTTACATTTTTAAAAATGTGTCGAGTCCGGTTGTTAAAACGATCAGAATCTATTGTACTATCGCTACAACTTTCTCTAACGCACACAATGGTGCACATGGCCCTGCATTAGTACAGGAGTGATTCTTGATAATTTGTTACAAACGATCAGTCTTAGATATCACATAATATTATGATATATTTTTATGTGAAAGTCACATTCAAATAACCTCGTCGCGTCGTGCGTCGGGAATCGAATATATTGTAGAGAAAATATTGTAAAGAAAAGATGGAATAAGAAAACGAGGGATCAGTGCTAGCGGTTGGAGATAATAAAAAAATAAATCTAAATACTCTGAATGTTGGAAATAAATACGAGTTTATCGTACGAGTTTGTCCGCCTCGAAGCACAGTGGTAGCGCATTTATCTACCGTGTACGAGGCCGCGGGTTCGATTCCCGTAGGGTGTCATCATGAAATATTGATTTACTTGTGATCTTCATATTAATATTTCATGCGTGATACCTTGGACTGGTACTGAAGCGTAAGAATTATCATCCTACCTTCATGTAATAAAATGATCAGCTGAGGAGGGATAACGAACCCACCATCCACCCGCAGCTGTTATATAGTCCTGGGGGACTCTCTTTCAGCTGCACATAGAGGAAAAATATTCTACTATTTTAACTACTCTATGCAGTTTAGTGAGGGGGGAAGAAGATATATTTATTTCCCCCCCACCCCTCTAAGGTAACCCCCCTAAGTATCTCCGTTTGATTTATTCAGAAAAATAATAGTTACAAATATGTACATATAAAACAAAATAATGAAAAAGTAACCAAAATCGTTACAGGTAAAAAGTAATTTACACATAATACACGTATATACAAAAGAAATAATAACAAACAAAAGTAACAAGAGAAAGACTTCCAGTAGACGGAGAAAAGAGGAGTAATAAAATGATCAAGATACACTGCACTTGGTGTACAAATGCAGTGCCCTATGCACTATTGGGTGTGGATAAGAGAGAGAGAGTAGTAGTAGCAGTAGTTATCGCATACGTATTCATCGTATATTGTCATGTCTCAAAGGAAAAAAGTAATATTTATTCATGATTAAAAATATAAATATGATAAAATTTAAGAATGTTGAGGTTTTTTCCCACTGGAATTGCTTATAATATCGGTCCCAGAAAACATGTATAAAGTAGATTTTCGCTTACGTAAATTTAGCATAAGCATGTTTTATATTTGTTTCCATAAATCACAGGGTAATATTATCAGACCTTGACATAAAAGGGCTCCATAATACATTTAAAAAGAGTTATCTACATACATTATTATTTTTTATGGTAAATTTAAAAGATGGATGTATTTACATTTTTAGAAATAAAATTACCGCTGAAAAAGTTTTTCAAAATAATGGCTAAACTTTAACAAGAAACCGATTTCAGATTACACAGTCTATATTTTATTTTAAAAAAAGCATTTTTAGCAGAGAAATTGAAATAAACTTCTACGCATTGAAATGATGATCAATAATTTTTATTATTAATATTCTCTTCTCTGTTAAAGTACACATTTCTTCTTCTTCTTCTTTTGCTATGTTCGCTCCTATGTGGAGTATGTGTACATCACCAGATCCTTCCTGGAGACCCTCTCTCGCCTCCTCCCACGTCAGGTCCGCATCCACCAGCTCCGCCGAATACATCCGTAGGATGGTCATGCCAGGACGTTGCTCCAGCAATTTCTAGACGGATTGCGAGTTCCTTATGCGTGCTGCCATCTTCAGTTATATGATCACCTAAGTACACATATCTATTGTAAAAGGATTTTAAACAGAGTAGCACTGAAATACCTCATTGTGGCTGCTGATTAAATTTAGATTTTCGTCCATGTTAGATAAATATCTAGCAGAAATGTATCATACAAGTGGGTCATAGCGGTCGGTATAGCAATAATTACTGAACATACCCCCAAGTGGGTGGGAAGCTTGTATGAATTTTGATTGGATATTATGAAAATGTCGTCATTTAGGAATCGCCTCTGATCCTGATGTATGAATATGGAAAATTCAAATAAAGGATTATGCTCCAAGTTACTTAAATATTCTGAAGCGGAGTCCCTCGGGTTTCTTATTCATTAAAATAGGGCGAAATAGGAAGAGTCGCGTTGACTGCCTTTGAAGAATGTTAGATTATTTAAAAAATATCATACGTGTTTTCTTTGTACCTTTTTTTTTTAATTATTATTATTGTGGATAATTTATATAGCGCCATTTTCGTAAAATATACCTCTAGGGCGCTTCAAATATTGAATTAACGGCTCGGGAAATTTAAAGTGAGTGAAAACTTAATTTCTGTGTAGAAAATACAATTATCAAAATTAATCAAAAGATTGAGACAACAATTGGGTCTTAATTTTCTTTCAAAACATCACTTCACTCTCACAGTTGCACACTTTGGGTGGGAGAGCATTCCAAGCCCGCAACCGTGAAAACGCGCTCCCGAAAATTTTGCGCGTTGATAGCGGATTTCTTTTATAAATATCAGAAAAATACATGTAAAAAGGAATATATCGCGTTTTCAGTTTTTTGTCTGATGTCTTAATTTTAAATTATGCATTTATTCAGGATATAAAATATCGAAAATATAAGATCGTAAAAACACGCTTCTCGTCGAAATCTAATCTAACTAACTAACTAACACCATCACGCCATTTCCCCGTAGGGGTAGGCAGAGAGGATAGAACGCCATACCACTCTGTTAAAAAAATCATCGCTAGTGTGTTTAATTCCAGGGAGAAAATCAAGGTCTACGCTTGTGTGGAATAGCCGTGGGTCACGTGAGAGCTGTTTCTCTTAAATCTAAAGGCCTTGTAATGCTAATAAATTATTGATTTTATTGATCAAATCTAAAAACAAGCTAAATGAAGCCATAAAACAGAGATATTTCATATATTTTGTTTGTTTCTAATGTCTTTGTTCTTGTCTAGTGGGCTTAGGGAGGATATTTTAAGTAATAAATCGTCTTTCGACAGGACCAGAACTCGGAACCCCTAAAGGGTTAAGTAAACAAGAATAATATAAGCGTGTAAAAGTCAAATCGTGGAGTTTCGAAACCGATTACGGTTTTTATTCATTGATATTAATTCATTTATATTTTTATTTAATTGACATATCAGAAAAACAAAGTTCTACAAATCCGTGTCCCGACTGTTAACGTGTTACTTAAGTCGGGACATCACCAATTATTGTACTTTACAAAAACAGTAGTGTTAGGTGGCTCACTTGGTGACGACCCATGATAATAAGCCAGCCCCAACTCACCACAAAAATCCCTGATTGACGGCATAAAAGACCTTTGAAAAATTTACATCAAGCTTTTGACGTGATAATGTCTAATAAATCGATGAACGCCGGCTGCACACACGAAAAAGCATGACTCATTGCCACGTTCCACCTGAGCCGAGTGTGCAAGCGAGAGCGCGGAACAAGCGACAGAGAGGCACGATCGACGTTCGGTTTGTGACGCATATATCTCTCTTTCACTCGTTTCTGTATGGTACTACTGCTTTGTATTATACAAAATTATGATAATTCAGTAATAACAATTCAATTCAATTCATAAAAGTATGCTTTTTTTCATCAATGTTTTCTTATGACGTTATCACGTAAAATTATCGTCCGTAAACCGACTTTACAGACAACAAAAAGTTTTTTTTTTATAAAATAAAAAACAAGTCGGCTTGCAGTGATTTACGATTCATGAAAATTTTAGAAAATAAAATATGCATAGCGTAAAAAATACAAAGTGAAAATGAAGGAAGAATTGAATAATAAATTCCATTAAAAAAAACGTAAAAATAGATGAGAAAAAAATTACGGTTTATCCAAATATTTAAAAAAAGAAAAAAGGTGATTAAGTTAGTTTTTAAGATAAAGGTATATCAAAATATTATAACTATTGGTAATTAGAAAATGAACTCCTCAGATCAAAGTAATGTTTTTATCGGTCACTCTTATAGAATTAACGATGAACTAAATCAATGGGGAGTATTCAATGGCTATTGACACAGATAATAGAAAAGAGAATTGACGATCTTTAAAATATCTACTTTCAGCGCTTTAAGCTTGTCTTTAAGAGTATAAACTTTATAAAGGGTATTATAGAAGCATTTCACTAATGGAAATTTAACAGCGCTCATTTGTTAAAAATCATGTCTACTTTTATAAACTTCATCATATTCATCATCAGATACGTGTATTAAAAATGCAATAAAAAGTATTTTGCTGTTAAAATTATTGAATTCATAATTTAAACTAATGGTGTCCGCCTCTTGATGTAGCGATTGGTGATTTGGTCTACCAAGCGTTAGGCCGCGCGTTCGATTCTCGACACCATATATTGATTTAAATGTGGTTTTTCGGAAAAAATAATCATGTGATACATTAGACTGGCACTAAGCCTAAAACAAATAAAAATTATTTCATAAGTTCACAAAACACACATCGTAAGGATTCACGAATAAAATTAATATATCCTAATTCTTATGAGAATTATTCTGAATTTTTACGTGAAAAGCACGATACATATATAAAATAAAACCTACGGTTTTTACATGAAACATTGAATAATTTGAATCGTACACTTTTACTTTCGTTCACACGAATATTTTTGTAGAATATCCAAAACCATTGTTAGTCATTTCGACGTATGTCTCACGTCGAAGAAAACGTAAATATTGTTTTTGAAATCGGCAACATAAAGTTCAATCACTGACAAATAACATCAACAAAAGCGCGCGGTGGAAAATCGTTTTCGGATAATTTCAAAGTGCCAGTAAAGCGTGATATTGTTATATGAAACGAAAAAATACGATTTTTCAGAAAAGTTTTGTGTTTGTTATTTTTCACGAATTCCGAGAGTTAAATATAAACCAAATAATGTAAAGTAGCGTAGTAAAGGGGGGTAGAATCCATCGTCCATGCGCTCGGTAGCTGCAAGACAAGAATCCATCTCCCTACAAAGTTATATCCGTTTGCACATAATCCATCATTATAATCTAACTAACTAACCATCACGCCATTTCCCCATAGGGGTAGGCAGAGAGGATAGAACGCCATACCACTCTGTCCTGACATACTTCCTTTGCTGCCTCTACATTCATACATCTTCTCATGCACATACACCGATTATTCCGACTTTTCACATGTCCACTTTCAAGTACCTGTCGTACTTGGTCATGCCGTGTCTTTTTCGGCCTTTCACGACTTCTACATCCAGCCACACTTGCATTTAAACTTCTTTTGGCCGTTTCTCATTCGCTCCACATGACCAATCCATGGTAAAAGCCCCTTTTTAATTTTGTCAATAATGCTTATCTCAGCCTTGCACTCTGCTCTAATTTCGACATTGGTACAATAATAATCATAATAATAATAATAATTTTTATAATATATGTAGGTATGTAAATTAACTTTAATTATTTTTTATGCATCGTGTATGAAAATCCGTTTAAACTCTAGGAGGCTAGAAAAAATCCCAGTCGTCCGTGCGCTTTTTTAGCTGCAAGACGTGTTGTGATCTAGCCTCGTTATTGTGCAGCGCGCTTGAGGCGATCTCTCGCAAAAACAGCGCTTTATAAATCATCTAGAAATAAATGAAATAAACAGACCTGTTTAAATTTTCATAATAATTCTGTGTTACATTCACGTACATAGCTTCTAGCGCTCGCGCTTGTGCAGGAAAACCTGTTAATGCCATTTTCACTTTTCTTTCCGAAGGGACGATTGTACAGACGCGACAGGATTAATTTGGCCCGCACTAACGAGAGCTCGGAACATTCCAGAACCGAAGCGAGGCTTCTTTTGTTCAATTTCTAAGTATTTTCTGTTTACACTGCTCTGCGCGGGGTGTGTAACTGTCACGTGATTAAATTTAACTATGAGTCAGAATAAATATTAAAAGAAAAATATGTATAAGTATACGGGTGCCGTAATAAAGAAAAAAGTTTTTGGATCGACCCGTCTTAGTTTGAAAAAGCACTGAAAATAGTCTAAAACTGATTAAAATTTTCTTCTGCCCCATGTATTACCGTACCATGCATTCCTACGCAAATTAATTTAAGACAATTATGAGCCAGAGTGAAAAGGGAGATTTCTAATTTTGCCTCAGTTATATAATAAAGATATACATAAACATAATATACAGATAAACTAGCTGAAAGACGTCTCACACTTTAATCAGCTACATCTACATATATAGACAAGGTTTTAATACCAATCCGCAATCAGCGCACAAAATTTGGAGAGCGCGCTTTTGCGGTTGCGGGCCCTGTGGCTTGGAATGCTCTCCCACCAGAAGTGCGCCACTGTGAGAGTGAAGTGATGTTTCGAAAGAAACTAAAGACCGATTTGTTATTTAAATCTTTTGATTGATGTATTTTCTACTCACAGAGTGAGTTTCATTCACTTTCCCGAGCCGTTAAATTCAATATTTAAAGCGCCCTTGAGATATACTTATACAAAAACGGCGCTATATAAATTATCCATAAAAATTAAGTATAATATATAAAATAAGTTGGAGTAATACAGCAAACTAAGATTAAAAAATAACTAAAATTCGTCTACCGAAAATTTGGCCCTTAGGTACAGAACGAATGATCTGATTAAAAATATTTATAGAAAAATTCGAATTGTGTGATCAATTTGTAAATATAAAAAACAAGAAAAAGTAAGTTGCAATAAAACTTTATATATTTGTTTACAAAATTCAAAAGCTGCATTTGTCATGGATATGAAAACATATTTTGACAGGATCGTTATAAAAGTTGCAAGAAATTTTATCGATGACATCAAATTTTATCGCTGTAAAGTTTTCATTGCATGAAAAAGCAACTCCGGTATTCATCATAAAAAGAATCGTTAAAACTTTTTGAATAGTGGATTTAAGACATCTGTAGCAGACAACTGGGCGCTGGTAAATACATGATTGTATTTTATCGCAACACCCCTACCTTTTCTTTTACTGTCACTTTCTATTGAATGCATCGATCTAATAGATATTAATAATTGTTGGTCATTATACTAAAATTGACATTAAGTGCCAATATATATAAACACATACAGTTTTAAAGGAATTTAAAGTGGAGGTAGTCGAAACATGATTAGTTAATATTTGCGTAGAAATGTGATCAGTACTCTAGCACTAGGTTAAATTTATTTTTAGGGCCGGTTTTATAAACATCCGTTAGTAACTCTTGGTTTACTATCATACCATATCCGCTCCCTATGTGGAGCATATGGAATCCACAAACTGCCTCCAGGCCAAGCGATCGGCCGCCAGCTCCCGTGCATCCTCCCAAGTCAAGTCCACGTCCCGCAGCTCTGACGCAAACTGCCGACGAATTGTCAACAGTGGACGACCAGGACGCCGAGAACCCGATGCCTTATAAAATAGGCAAACATGGTTAAGGCTCTCGGGAGGCATACGTAGTATATGGCCTAGCCAGCCGAAACGCCTTCGCCGGATGACAGTAGATACCGAGGGTTGCTGTGTCCGTTGCCTCACCTCTGTGTTTCTTACAAAGTCAAACCACCGCACACCTAAAATTATTCTAAGACACCCATTCTCAAAACTCAGAAGTCTGCTATCTTAGGCCCTGGTTAGGTGCCACGATTCGCAGCCATAGAGAGGAACAGGTGTGGTACCGAGTAAACATCCGATCTCGTAGCAAATACCACCTAATTGGTATATTAAACACCACGAGTGGACGTTTATAAAGCCGACCCTTAACTAACTAAGTAACTATCACGCCATTTCCCCGGAGGGGCAGGCAGAGAGGATTTACTTTTAAATTGAAATTAATTCAATGCCGCATTAAGTTCCTAGCGTGACAGCGACAAATTTCAATTAATTCGCAGTTCCTGGTTAAAGAAAAGTCTGAAAGGCGGAGTACATTTTTGACGGGACTGAAATATGGGGGAGTTAACCCATTGTCCGCCAGCATGCAGCCGTGTGCCAACAGTGGGTACTTTACTCGGTACTAACTCCCATAGAGTGCGGAACGTTATTCTATTATTTTGTAGCCATAAATCCTAATGACGTTTACATCCTGAAACGAAGTCCGAGAGAAAAGCATATTCTAAAATTATTTTACTATGAAAAGGCGTGTTTTTTTCTATTTATATAATATTAAAATTTTAAATAAAATATTAATAATATAAAATCCTAAACCAAAAGCCAAAACGCGTAATAATCAATAAACATTTATATTCAATTCATAAAAATAAGTCAGATAAACAATGTTAATAAATTATAAATTTTCTAAAAATATTTCTTTCAAATTACCTCCAACCATACAACCAGCATTCTACACGTTAAATAATTTAGGTGCATTATTAAAACATCATAAAGATAAAGTTTTAAAATAGGATAAATCTGGTATATATCAATTAAACTGTTACGACTGTGACGCCACAAATATTGGAAAAACAAAGAGAAACATTAATATTCGATTTAAAAAACTTTTGCGTTTTTTATCTAATAATAGTTTTTCAGAATTGGCGAACCATTTAATAGAAAATAATAATAATTCCAATAAATATACCGGACTAAAAGTGTTACATGTAGAGCATAAACTATTAAAATCAGATTTATTATTTTATTTAGAAATTTTTAAAATAGAAAAGTCCTTAAATAATAATTGCAACTTAATAAATAATACAATAAATAATATTTCCTACAGCCCACTTCTTAACTTAAAGATACCTAATCCATAAAAAAAGTCATAAATAACCCACCCATCCATTCATCTCTCAACCTTAAACAGACAATAGACCTGACCATTGAACATATGCACTGACACTTCATTATCCAATTTCATTCATTCTTGTACCCTTGATAAAGAGACACGTGTTGTTTCGAAACCGGTCGGGAATTAAATTAATAAAAAGTAGTTAAAAACAAAGCTTTTTATTTAAATAGTTAAAATATTAGCGTTCTTGTGATGAATTATTCAAACATTCCATCTTCAAAAAAAACTTTTAAGCTTTTAAGAATATTCCGATTTTTTTTCGGTTGAATCGGCCATCGAAGTTACGAAGGTAGGGGAAAATTTCATCAATCATTTCTAAGGCTTTTTATGACAGAGAATACTACAAGTCAACAAAAGCAATGATAGTGGCATTATGGTTAGTTAGATAATTTACATACGGTACATATAAATAGTTATTAACTAGTAATTTTTGGAAGACCTTATAAGTAAATTTCACGACATATAACAATAGAAAGGGTTATCTTGTGTAAGATTTGAGTACCGGATATAGGATGCCATCCATTGGGAAAAACAATGGCGGCTTCCGGTTTGGAATTGACACCCAGAAAGGGTGGGGTAATCACTTAGCTAAATAATGTAGATTAATTCTGGGCGTCTGTACTTTATGACAACAAACTTGGAATAATTGATGGATGATATTTTATCAAAGCCATAAAATATGATGTATTATTTCTTGATTAATATTAAAAGCTGTGGATGTTATAACTGGTGAAAAAAACCCCTCCTCAAAACCAATTTTAGAACAAATGAATTCTTTTACAGGCGTACATACGAATAAACTCTATTCGCGTAAACTCTATTCTCTCCGGTCATGCTGACATTGTTAAAATCCTCGTGTACCTATCTTATCGGCAATACAGAATACATAAAAACAGAAAATAAATATCCAACATATTCGAAATGTTATAATAATTTTTTGTGCTATGATTATTTTTTCCTCTTATTTTCTTTTCGATACTAAAATCTATGAATAATAACTTACTAACTAACTAACCATCATGCCATTTCCCTGTAGGGGTAGGGAGAGAGGATAGAACGCCATACCACTCTGTCCTGACATACTTCCTTTGCTTCCTCTACATTCATACATCTTCTCATGCACATACGCCGATTATTCCGACTTTTCACAACATGTCCACTTTCAAGCCATGTCTTTCTCGGCTTTTACATCCAGGCACACTTGCGTTTAAACTTCTTTTAGACGTTCTTTCCTCACTCATTCGCTCTATATGAACAAACCATCGTAAAAGCCCTTTCTTAATTTTGTCGATAATGCTGATCTCAGCCTTGCACTCTGTTCTAATTTTGACATTTGTACACCTTCCATACATGGTCTTACCACACATTCGCCTGAGAGATCGCATTTCAACAGCACTCGGTCTACTTTTATCCTTCTTTTTCCAACACCACGCTTCACTACCATACTGGACTGCCAATTTTGCGATATTATTGTGACAGGGTCTCCTGGAGGGATCTAGTGATGTCCACATGCTCTACATAGGAGCGAACGTGGCGAAAGAAGAAGAAGAATAATTATTTTAACATCAAATGTTAGTTATTCGCATAAATTATTTCAAATGCTTGTTCTGATAATTTCATGTTGTTAAAAACGTGAAAAATGTTTAAAGGTATAATATGTATGTATATTTTTTAAATATGTTATCTGTGTATTATAAAACCTACGGTTAAGGAAAAACAAGGGAGTTAATATTTCCAAAGGAAAATGAATAGCAAATGTAGAAAATGGTGTGTCACTTAGTATCATATTCCTTTGCACATATTATTACGTCGCTTTGTAATGTTTTCCTTTCAGCCGTCGATATGTTATTTTCCTTTTTCTTCTTTCCTTTTCCAAACTTATTGAGGCATTGCATTGGTACACCAAGTGCGGTGAATCTAGATTATTTCTTTATATTAAAATATATTAGTCATTTTCATGTGTAAAATCCACTCATTTACAAATGACATGATGATGACTGCATGATACGTAATTTTCAGTCGTTAGAGATAAATTAAATGCAAAATACTGCAACGAATCAAACGTACTTTAAATACATGGGTGAAAATAATTTTCCGCTTTGAAAGAATTAAATTGTGTGTAAAACCATACAAATTGGCATTGCATGCAAATGTAGTCTGTTCCAATGGTAGCGTGCTTTGATCATATCACCCACTAGATATTATATAGAACGGATCATACACTACACAGAATTCGTCAACCTTTTAGTAATTAATTATTAATTACAAAATCAGTCACTTTGTTATATTGATTCTTAACAACATTAAGCATAATCGACCAAATTAAGAAAGGGCTTTTACGATGGTATGGTCATGTGGAGCGAATGAGTGATGAAAGAACGGCTTAAATGCAAGTGTGCCTGGACGTAGAAGCCGAGGAAGGCCGAGAAAGACATGACATGACCAAGTACAACAAGAACTTGAAAGTGGACATGTGAAAAGTCGGAATAATCGGCTTATGCGCATGAGAAGATGTATGAATGTAGAGGAAGCAAAGGAAGTATGTCAGGACAGAGTGGTATGGCGTTCTATCCTCTCTGCCTACCCTTACGGGGAAATGGCTTGATGGTTAGTTAGTTATATTATGTAGAATGTAGACTATAGTACTGTATTTAATGTCTTAATCTTATTGAAAATATTGAAATTTATTAACATTCTCAAAAACCATGAAAATTGTATTTTAAATATTGTAAAAATGAAGTTCTTACCTTTAAAAACACGTCTTTAAAAATATGTAATACAGGTAATGCATGAAATTATTTTTGCTGTCTGGTTTCATTAAAATTCAAAATTATCAATTAAAAAAAATAAAAAAATCATGGAAAACTGGTTTTACAAAACAAAAAATCTGCACTATAACCCGAAATTGAATACAGAACAAGTAAAACAAGCCAGCGTTAGCTATTAAACCACTGCACACGGAGGCTTACATTAAAAAAAATTAAGTTGTTGTAGATACAATTCATGACAAATTTTAAAAGTTATTTGACGCAATGAGATGCTCTGTATACATAGAAAATATATAAAAACGTCGGAACATAATAATTGTAAGAGGAAAAAGTTCAGTTCCCTGACCAACACACTATGTAAACGTAATGAGCTAACACGCTAACGATGCATGTTTTCAAATGGTTTGCTAAAGTTTTAATGAAGCTCTGTTTGAAATAACCCAATGACATGAATTTAGTTACATCGCTGTGCTCACTAAAAAATGAGTGAGTTTTTATACATTTTCAACGATGGAAAAGGCGATTAAATAGCAATGATTTTTATCATAAATCCACGGTGATAAATGATAAAAGGAAAAGTTTTATCATTTACAAAAATATCACATTGATTTACATATTCAACGTGCTTTTCACGTTATAACAATATAAAAACTAGCTGGCTAGACCTTGCCCTTTTTGGTAGGTGACGCGATGAGTTTTATTGTACAATTTTCATCATCGTCAATTTTATTTACGTTCGCCATAAGGAGCAAGCCTCTAAAGTGAGTGATTGCTTACTTTTACTTTTAGAAGTAAAAGCGATTTTCACAAAAGGAATAGATCCATAAAAGTATATAGTAGTGAGAACAGAAATTTATCACTGACTCTCACAAATAAAAATAATAAAAGCCACTGCACTACTTGCAAAACTAAGGGCTCCATCTTAAAAAGGAATTTCTTTAGGAATCCATTGAACCATCTCGCTTCTTTTACAGAGTACAGAAGACAGTTTCAGGAACTCCCGCCGGATGTAAGAAATGAGAACATCCGATGAACCGGAAGTAAGTATAGATCAACATTGCATTGTCGTTAGCTGGCGATTGAAGAGACGTTAGGCCGGCACAAAACGACGCCGACGCCGCGCGCCGGTGCTAAACTTGACGAAGATATTATAAAAAGATAGTAAGCAGATATTCTGTTGACGATGAAAATCGCATCAGAGAGGGTATCTATGAAGACTTCCGGAAAAACTACGACTCATTGTGACAAATTTTCAAACGTATTTTGGGCCCTTAGCGAATAAAATTCATTAATTCGTAAAAGGTTTTCTTAAAAATAGACGCCATTTATTTATTAATTAACTAACTAACTAACCATCACGCCATTTTCCCGGAGGGGTAGGCAGAGAGGATAGAACGCCACACCACTCTGTCCTGGCACACTTCTCTAGCTTCCTCCACATTCATACATCTTCTCATGCACGCACGTCGATTATTCCGACTTCTTATATGCTCACTTTCAAGCACTTATTTTACTTGATCATGCCATGTCTTTCTCGGGCTTCCTCGAAGTCTACATCCAGGCACAGTCGCATTATATATTTTTTAGCCGTTCTTTCATTATCCATTCGCTCTACATGACCGAACCATCGTAAAAGACCTTTTTTGTCGATAATGCTTATCTCAGCCTTGCACTCTGCTCTAATTTCGACATTATGAAAGAAAAACATGTCAAACTGGTGCTTGAAAATAGATATCAAGTCGTGGCAGAGTGGGGATTGGAACCAGGGATCTGTAAACTCAGAGACTGCGACGCTACCACTGGGCCACCACCCGTATTTTTGGAGTTTGTATTTTATGTCCTGATCATAGTTTTGCATTGAAAAAAAGATATGCATTTTAGCAGAAATTCTTTTTTCAACCCCCTCCTACAAATCAATTCAAATGTCTCTAGGTACTGTCTTCAGAAGATATCAATTTTAAGTCAGTCAAGTAAATTACAGTGTTCATTTACAGGGAGTCACTTGCCAAAATGTTGGATAACGTTTTATTTTGCTTTGCTTTGATGCTTTGTAAATTTTATAAACTTATTCTAATTTGATTTTACGCGACTACCCACAAAGCACATTAAATTAAATACCACCCACTCTATTAGTAGGACCAACTGTAACATAATAATTGTAACTTGATTAACTTAGTTAGTGAGGACTGCACTGCCGGAAGCTAGTATTAGTGATACACTATTTTATGCAAGCAAAATCTACGTTATTCTGTTTTATGGAACTTCAGAATATTTTAATGGACGGTATAAAGGAAAGAGTGATTTAATTAAACTACAAAGTAATAATGTTGTCATTTAAATAGTTTTAATCTGCTATTTCACTGAAATATTTAAAATATAACTTTTGATATTAAATGGTAACCTTACATTTTGATTTTAAAAATTTAAGGATAATATAACATTACTAATATTTTACAAAACCACATTTATGTACGAGTATATATGTTTATTCAACCTATCACATTAATTTCTCGAATGATAGATAGAAAACTGTTATAGTTCTATTTTCCTTTATATGTAAAATAATTAAAATAAATGCGTGTTAAATTTTGCAAATTATTTTTTTTTATACTTTTATTTTTAAATATACTGATGACAATGTTAATTTTTTTGCAGCACTATATTAGAACAAACCTTACTAATTCCATGCCTCTGATGATTTTGGATAAAACTAAACATTATTTTATACAATGAGCAGAAGCGGTCCAATCTACTGATAGTTGTACTACAAAATTTCGTGGGTATTCAAGGAAAAACAGATAACTACAAAAATACAGTTTTGAGTAAACTAATTTTTAAAGTTTGGTTGTTCATTAAAAATCAAGTTTTCGCTCGCTCTAAATATTCTGAAACTCAGTTAATAGTGGTGTTATAATTTAACCGAATGTACCTGTTGATAGAGGGTAAAAATTTGAAATTAATGGTATTAATAATTCAAAGATGGCAAAAATGTAGTTACCCGGTTTTACTTGTATGCCTACGATTAAGTCTAAAGTCTCTGCTGTAGCTGGCTTGTAGGGAAAATAACAGCCTTCCTGAGTGTATTCGAAGCTTTAATAATGTGGCTAACAGCCTAAAGCTGTATTACCTCAGGAAGTATGTGGAAAGTGTTAATAATTAACACAAAAGTGTATTTGTATTTTGTTTTTGATTTTTTTTGTTATAATATTTTTGTGTTTTTAATAATTGTGTGTTCCGTTATAAAAACACATTTTTATAAATGTTACTCATTTAAGGCCCAAGATGCGTTATTGTACTCGTAACTCATGGGGAATACATGTAATGTATTTTTGATATTAGATATTATTGATATACCAACAGAGACAGAGAAACTCTGGCAACTAATGTGGGTTATCTAGGCATTTACAGGGCTTATGACCTGTCATTGGCTGGGTTAAGTGGCCACTTGATGTACTACAACATTCCGCATTCCGCCCATCATCTGACAACCATATATGACAAATTTTTGAATTCTAACATATATATTGAATTCGTACAGAAGCTTCCACATTTGAGTTTGGTTTTCTACAGTTTTTAACATTTTTTCTCTCTAGTGACATCTGTTGAGAACATTGTTAAGCATTTTTGGCAATCTATCTTTATTGGTGTAGGTAAGGCTCATCCGAATGAGATAACGGGGAATGTTGTAATACATCAAGTGGCCACTTAACCCAGACAATGACAGGTCATAAGCCCTGTAAACGCCTAGATAACCCACATTCGTTTTCAGAGTTTCTCTGTCTCTGTTGGGATATCAATAATATCTGATATCAGCCCAGCATGGGTAATTTGTCTACAAGTATTTGTATACGTTCAAAATGTTGTTACAGTATTTTTGATATTCTTATATTTATTTCAACGTATTTACATGCCATACTTTTTGACGATATGAAAAACTTATAATAAATTAAAACAAGCCAAAATTCTTCAAATTAGACAAGCTAACATAATCCATCAGAAGTAGGTAAAATTCGATATGGAAATGTTAAAGTGAGGTTTAAATGAGAAAATGTCAGCCGGCATAAAGCGTGAATGTGTTAGAATGATGGATGATGGAGAAGGTACTTATAACTAATATTCCTAAAGTGCGGAGCTATTGAGGAGCTTAGGTGTTAAATAAATTAAAGAGTATTACGATGAATATTCCCATAAAGAAATGATTGAATTGAAGCAGTAAGAGTGGAACGTACTGTCTTACTTCTGTGAAGTCGTGAAATTGTAATAAAATGGTTTTGATGAAGCGCTATAAGTTGAAAGATAGTCCAATAAGTTGCAAATTATGCTACAAAGTCTTGATTAAGACTCACAGGTTGTTTTTCTAACCAATAGAGCTTGATTTGACTTTACGAAGGCTACTATAACCAATTGGTTCTTAAATAGCTTTGAAGGCAGTTGATTCGTGTGGCGCCGGCCGCTGCAAAAGCACGATTGACAAACTTGGTGGTTGGACTTTACTGGGGATCACATCTTCCTCTGGCTGAATCGAGTGCGGACCTTAGAGTTGACTGTCTAGGGGAAACCCTAGACTATAGGGTTTCTGTTCTCTGCAATGCAAAGTTCTTACAATAATAATATCGAAAGTGTACAAAATACCTAAAGTTAGATATAATTGATATCTCAACAGAGACAGAGAAACTCTGGAAACGAATGTGGGTAATCTAGGCGTTTACAGGGCTTATGACCTGTCATTGGCTGGGTTAAGTGGCCACTTGATGTATTACAACATTCCCCATTCCGCCCATCATCTGACAACCATGTATGACAAATTTTTGAAACTTGTATATATGTTGAGTTTGTTACAGAAGAATCTACATGCGAGTTGTGTTGTCGACAGATTTTAAATATTTTAAATATTCTTTCCCTTTAGTGACATCTGTTGAGAATTTATTTAAAATTATTAAATTTATTTATTTAAAGATATTTTAAAATAATTATTTTCAATCTCTGCTATCTAATTTTCTTGAATTGATCTGACAAACATAAATTAGTTCCCAAAGAAGATCGTCAAATCACGCAAAAACAAGCTCTAATCCCGACTACGGAAACAGGATTGTGTGAAGAGAGATTGCTATGGTTAGTTATCTGTATAAATTAAATGGGGAATTATATAGTGATGTTAAATAGACGACATCTCGAGAGATATCGGATGATGGAGTGACTGTGGGGGAGGTCGGCTGCCCTGGATATTAACACAGCAACCCAAAATGCGAATGCGGCATTATGGCGAACAATGCTCCATTTAGGTAATTTGCGGAAGCTTTGACAGGAAGGTATTGACTTTTTTCCTTATTATAAAAAGGGGTAATTGCTAAACGATATGTTATTGATGGCAATTGCTTAGCATGGCTCTCATTGTTCTTAAATTATATAATACTAGGTTTAGGCATGCTACTTAAGAGCATACTAGAGTATGGAGTACCACGTAACTCGCGGCCGCTTTCAAAAAATAAATCTATGCAATCTTATGATATTTGCACATATTTCAATTTGTAAATACTATTTTCAATAAAGCCTAAGCGGCTTGTGCTTGAACATAGGAATCGAGTCGTGTCGAAGCGGGGATTCGAACCAACGATCTCTGGACTCAGAGACCGCGACGCTACCCACTGGGCCACCACCCAATTGGCTAATTAACCCAGCCAATTACAGCCAAGTCTTGTAAACACCTAGATATCCATATTCCCTTCAAACTTCTCGTCTCTGTTTTTTTTTGTGTTTTTTTATTTACTCATTAATGATTTTTTTTACATGAGTAAAACTAATACAAGTTTTGTCATAAAAACAGATGTAGGTACTTAAATTGCCATTTAATTTTTTTTAAATTCAAAACAATTATTTTATGACACCTAATATCAATTATCGACTTAATCGGTCTAAAACCACTTGGAATTTTTATTTTTTGGTGTTGGTTTGTTAAAAATGTGGATAGCTGTGTTTATTCTTGAAACAGGTGGCAGCTAGGGATAGTTAGAACAGGAAGGGGTGTTATGCTCGACAGGATTTAGTAAATTCAATTATATTCAAACACTACTATGATGCCAACTCCTAACCAACACATCTCGATACATCCTGAAATTAATTACAATATCATCCTGAAGTAATATTATTTAACGTAGCAAACGATTTAAGACACGTATTTAATTATAAAGATGATTTTTTGGTAACTTAAAAAATATGAAAAATGTAGAAAAAAAAAATCATTTTAAAAAAGATATCTTCTGATTTTGATTAGGTTTCTACGTAATATAAATATTATTGGATTGCACAGATGGTTTTTGAATTAATTGTTTTATTTTTTCGCATTCACAGAAAATTTTGGTTTATAAGCCCGCCTCCGTCGTGGTACTAAAACATCCATCTACCTTTATTGCTTTCAATTTACTAAATCACACATGAAGTAAAAAATAATCCAATAACAACGAAAGAAAAATAAATAGTTTCTGCAAATTATTTTTTTTAAAGCTGGAAATTTCTGTTAGTATTAACGCGCTGTTTCCAAGGGAAGATTCACCATAGATCTTAAAGGTTTAAAAATATTTTTTTCAAATTGTAGTTGGACTAGAAGTCAAATTTAAAATTTAATTTTTTTAAATTATAATATTAAACCTGCGTAGATGAGAAGATGTATACAAAAGAGTGATTTGTTTCTTAAGGTCCTTGTATTTGTTATAAAAACATGTCTATTACAAGACAATCTTTTCTATTGAGCTGATAATGAGGGAATCCACTGTTTTCTAAAGTAATTTTTTTCTATAAACTTACTATTTAACTAAACAAAAAAAAATATATTTAATATTTTTTTATAAGTTATTGATGAAGATACGATTTTTTAAAGTTGCACATTTCAAATACCGCGCTAAATGCCACTATGTACTAGCTGCGTCATTTTTGCAGGAGTGACGTCATAAAACGGGTTGTTTAAGGCCATGATATTTCTCCAGCCAGTAACAAAACTGTCAAAAATCTATGCAAACTGACGCGGGAAGCACAGATAAAATATACCGTCGACTCAACTGTCATATATTCTTAACAGCTGTTCTAGGGCGGCCATCTTTTTTGCAAAAGAAGCTTGTATGTAGATTGTTTTCCATATTAAAATGCCATGGAACGCGGCTACGGGGGTTTAAAAACGGAAACCGGAAACACTTAGATACAAGGAGTGACGTCATTGTTTAAGATTTTGAAATGAATGCTATTTTCAAATTTTTTTATTAATTTTTGCGTGCGTTTTTGGGATGTTTCATCCCACCTCAAAATTTTTAAATATTCGCGTCTACACGAAAGCATTTTTAAAATTCAATTCCGGGTAGCAGTGGATTTCCTCATTATTTGATTGTATGATTTGTTGCAATAGACCGGTGCGGTTGGTCACCACTGATATAGACAAAGTTGACAAGTTAGGAACAGACAAGTTAGCTATAAGTCTAGTTCACTCACGGCATTAAAGTTAGCACCAGATGGACCGTGTAAAGTCTGTGTTTATCTAACTAACGAGGTCGGGGACTTTCATACTGAACGTGTTTAATGAACTGAACGATATTGCAGGGAAAATAATAAAAACATTGAGTCTGTAAACTCCAGAGCCTTTTCAATTTAATCGTATTGCAGAGTTTCAAAGCCTCAAAGAAAAATTGACTGAACTAAACTAATAAAATCAATACTTAAGAAAGCGGCGAATGGAAAAATCCACTAGCATGGCTGAGTGGTTCGGATGCATTAGTTTCGCATCGAGACGATCAGAAAATAATGTTTGAAGTAAAAATATGAGTATTTATTGGAAAATGTTTTAACTGCGAGTCAGTTTCTAACGAAATTGATATTCGCTATAAATGAAATAAAATATTTTTTCAACACAGTAGGAAATTAGTTTTGAAAGCGAATCGAATCGTGTGCAAATTTTTTAATACATAGATACACATGTTATTTTTTTGAAAGCAAAACAGAAATACCAAAGAATACGATTATTTTATTTTATATAACGAGAAAAAAGAATTATCGAATAGTGAGTATAAATATTTTTTATTACAATTACTATGGATATCTAGACGTTTACGAGGCTAATGGAATGTAATTGGGTAAGTTAAGTGACTACATGATGACGGCATTACGACATTCCCTATTCCGCCTAGAAATTGATATCCATATCTGCCAATTATCAGAACTTGTACATAAATAAACACTGAAATGAAGCCACGTTTCACATGCGAATTCTTTTTGTTATCCTTTGAGAAAAAAGCTTTGTATTTAATTGGAAGGTATGGATATCATATACTAGGCGGAATTTGGACAGTGGTTACTTAACCCAGCCATGTTTCTTTATTCAAAAAATGATCGATCATAAGCTCTGTCAACGCTTAGATATCCATATTCCCTTCCGAAGTTGTCGACTTTGTTGAGATGTCGTTTATTGTAATAATTATTAATTTAGCACTAAGCGAGTCGCATCATGGACTTCACGCTGGACTGAAAGTCGCATGCGACACTTCGCCATGGCGAGTGATTTTACATCGTAGATCACTCGCTATTCCGAAGTGTCACATGCGACTTTTAGTCCAGCATAGGTTCTATGGTGCGACATATTAAAAAATGCAAAGGAAAAACACCCTGGCATACGTCATCTTAAAATACAATACATATAGTAACAAAACTTGTAGTACAACCCGAAAACTGGTGAATATACAACACATTTGAGGTCGAATGTGTAATATGATTTTTTTAATCATTTTCAATCAAAGCTTTCATTCTTCTTCTTTTTCACACCATATCCACCCCCTATGTGGAGCATAATATGGAATTCACAAACTGTCTCCAGGCCAAGCGATCGGCCGCCAGCTCCCGTGCATCCTCCCAAGTCAAGTCCACGTCCCGCAGCTCTGACGCACTGTCAGAGGTAAAATTGCACAAATTTTTATTAATTGTTTTTGATTTTGTTTTATTTATGTTTACTATTAATTGGACTAAATACATGATATTTAATAACAATTTGCAAAAATTTATCGGAAAAAAAATCAAATTCGTACTTAATTTGATCGAAAACTATAAATATACACATAATAATGGTTTCCCGCTTGAACATCGAGTTTTGTTACATCGTGTACCTATAAGTAATATATATATATCAAAATATGTAAATGGCGCCCATCTTGCCGAAATGGCTAAGGCGCTGGACGATAAGAAGGATCCAGGATCGATCACCGGTGAGAATACAAAAATCAAAAGTGAATTTTCTCAAGCTTTTGCGTCGTTGTTTCCTCTATTATTGGGCCTGTTGAGGTGGTTTAAAAAATAAATTCAAACAATTTTAAAAATTCACTTACCAAATCAATCAGTTGTGACAGTCGCAGCCCAAGTTTTACAAGAACCGTGTTGTTATTGTTCGTCACCGGCCTAATCAGGCGGTTATAGGTGCTCAAGAGGTCGTCGTACAATCTCTTGGCATCAGGATTACCAGAGCACACGTGACCGAGGGCCAATATTGCGGTGAGGAGGACCCAGAATGCGCGGGAAACGCTGGCGCTGCCGGCACCAGCGCACTTTTTTGTCTTTGGATTCCAAATTTGAAACATTTTGATTTTCATCTGTTTTCCGGAACAAATGAAATTTTCAATAATCTGGTTAGAAGTATTCCTTTAGATTATATTAGTTCCAAATTCGAATCATTTTGATTTTCGTTAATTTTCACTGATCTAATGGAATTTTGAATTATTTATTTTGAAATATTCTTCACCTAAAGCGAGCATAATGAACTGCATATTTAATTATGAAAATGCAGTAAGGTTCCATACATAGGTATACTTTCACATTTCTGTGATTTTTAAGGCACATTTAAAAGAATAATGTCTGAATCCATGAATATAATACGTTCAACTGGGTTTTACTTAAATAGAACCTTTGAACATTTTTGGAGGCTGAAAAGCCTCTTAAGAATATTAAAATAATTTAAGTTTATGACAGTAGGTAATTCATACATTTAAAATACAAAATAATGAACATATTAACGTATGTACTTACGTTTGTAAGGCTATGAATAGTAGTAGGTATTTCAGGAAACCCCCGATAAAACCTTTTTTTTAAATACACCGGTTATATAAAAATCGAAAACATAGATGTATTACAAAAATTTAAAAACGGTTGTAGGAAAACTGAAGAGAAAAATGTTTAATCAAAATTACTTTGATTTTTAAAAATACGTAAAATCACAACTGTCAAAACAGTATTATGCTCACTTTTAGGTTAGGTTTATTATTAACGCCCTGCTTGCTACAAAATGGCGAAGCGACCGATTTAAACAACTAAAAACGACGAAACCATCGCGGTATTACCGAATTTAATGCCTTTCAGTCAAAATTCGATACAACTCGCGAAAGAAATTCAGTTAACATCGCGAAAGATGGCAAAAAGCGATGAGGCTTTGCGTCAAGTCAGGCAAATATGTATAAGAAAATCGTTTGTAGCTATATTCAGATCGGTACCGTTACTCCGTTTTGCTGTTTTGCAAGGAGAAATGTACAGATCCTGTATAACGTGGAATCAGGGAGCTGAGACACCTGTTGTCGTCCCTGTCTGGCGGCGCTGTCTCTGTCTGCCCGTGGTATCCTCCCACAATGTGGAAATATTCAGTAACGAAGCGACGTATAGTCCGTTCAAAATGAAGAGAGATGGTATGCAAAATTTAATTTAAATAACATTAGTTTTATGATCGCTTAAGCTACCTACCTGATTAGTCGATGTCTTGTAAATTTCTGAGTGTTCCATTGTCGTATCTCGAATAACATCATCATCTCTGTAAGGATTAAAAAAAAAATATTCTTTGTTAACTAACTTTACAAAGTTACTTTGTAAAACTACTGTAGAACTTATGTATATAAATGAAAAAGCCTTATGGGCGTTAACAAAAATAAATAAATAAACAATATTAACAGCAAAAAAATATATACTAAAGAAAGTCACATAAATGCCAAATATTATAAAAGAAAAGGCATTTCATTTACCTTGTATTTTAAGAAAAATACTTGTTTTGATTGATAGCAGGATAAAACAGGGGAGAGATGTGTTATTTTTTTTTACATTTAACATTTCCATACAACATGAGGTGATACGTATATTTTCCGATATTTTTTGAAAATTTGTTTATTTTTCGAGAACAGAGTACAGTTTCTTTGGTCCAGGCGCGGAAGTCAAGGATCGATGTGTCTGCGCATGCGCACGGGAACCATCCCTATTTCCTAACCAAAACATCTCCATCTCCATACAGACGTCATCCCACATGTTGTCATGGTAATGCCATCCACAGGTAATGAATACTTGACACAACTAGAGAAAAAAATAATAACAACAAAAGGTATTTTTTTATATAGACATGTCATAGTTACCACTGGTAATGAATATCTATTTCACACAATATTATGTCATCTCTCATGTAGTCATGGTAATGCCATCCACAGGTAATGAATACTTGACACAACTAGAGGAAAAATCAAACCAGCAAAGCATATTTATGCAAACATGTCATAGTTACCACTGGTAATGAATGTCTACTTCAGACAATATTATGTCATCTCTCATGTTGTCATGGTATTACTATCCACAGGTAATAAATACTTGACCCAACTAATGGTAAATTTAATGCCAATAAAACATGTTCGTCATACAGACATCATTCCACATGTTAACATGGTAATGTCATCTATAAGTAAAACCACATAAGGGGAAATCTATACCAACAGGGCAAATACCGGTGCACCGATGTACCGAAGCAGTGCCTTATGCACCATTGGGTGCGGAAGAGGAAAGCAGTTGTAGTAGTAGAACAAATCTATACTCACAAGTCACAATTAACACCGGTTATGAATGTCTACCTCACATAACATATTTCATCCCACATGTTGACAAGGTAATGCCATCAATAAGTAATGTAGACACAAATTTAAGAAAAATGAATACATTTGTAATTTTTTCCACTGGTAATGAATGTATAAGTGTAAACTCATGAGAAAATGTATTAATCAAAGTTCGTAGGTTTTCACGGCCTTCAGAATACAGATAATGTTTTTCTGGGTTATTATGCCGTGTTCGTGGGCTTTGTGTTGCCTACGTTTCGAAGCGCATTGCAGTGTCCATCTTCAGGGTTGATGGGCTGAAAAGCCCTGCAGATGGATTTTGTAATGTGCTCCGATACGTCGGCAAAACCTAGCTCACAAACACGGCATAATAACCCTGAAAAACATCTGCAAATTTATTAACGTCAACAAAATGTATCGTATCCATAGTAACAAACTTATTAAAAAATATTTTTATGTGTGGTTTTTGACGTAAGAATATTACGTTTGTGATCCCTTTGGCAGGCGCTGAAGCGTAAGACCGATCATCTTGTCAAATGAAAATGATTCACTGCACTTGGTGTACCGATGCAGTGCCCTATGCTCCGCTGGGTGCGGATAAGGGTAAACAGTGCATACATTATAAAATAATTATACGAGATACTAAATACATCCAATTTAAAAAATAGAAACTCGAATGCCTTAGTAAAATAATATCTTTTAGGGTGAGCTTTCGATTAGAGTGTCAAATGAGAAAAAAATATTAACGTTATGTATGACTATTTTACGGTTTGAAAAACACACTTTTTTGGAAGAATTACCGCATTTTTTGATATTATGATAAATAGGGGCGCATACTATTTTCTCGCTGCCATTTGCATAATTTTTGATGGAGGCTTACCATTTTACCCCTATGGGTATATTTGGATAACTCAACCAATAAAATTCCTCCTTACTCCATTTAAAAGAGTACCGTGGTTATTGTAATGGAAAAACGTTTTTTTAAATAATTAAATTCAACTGCTCTCTTGAAAAAGATACAGCGTAGGTTGTGTATCTGTTTGGGATATGACCTTCCAGGCAGGATTCCAGTCTGATTTTCTCTTTGTACTCGCAAAATAGGAGCACGGACTCTGCAGTATACTGTAAGCTAGCACCTTCCCTGGAACATTTCATAAGTATCCCACAATGATGCAACAATAGTCATCTCAGTGTAATAGATCGCCCTTCTTTTATATGTAATACACATTAACTTGTGGGAAAAAAATTTCTCAAATACATCTAAAACCAATAGGGTTCTTCCAGATAGCATGAATATACTTGAAAACGTATATTTTTACAATTCCAACGATATAAAACACAATGATCAAAAATTTTGTGTTCATTTATAAATTTATGTTTTAAAAACACGTAATTACGAGTGACTTTATACGCCCGTTATTGGCTAATGACGTCATACCCGTCTACCATGGAAGGCGTGAAATTCATTCCGTAGTGAGCGCCTATATTGCTGTGACGTCACACCGCATGCGCGCTAAATGGAGGCTTTTGCGAGCGATTTGAAAAAGCGCTATTTTAAACCGCGTAAAAAATTCATATGACATCGTAAAAATTTATAAAAAATTCCCTTGATATTGTAATTTTTCCATCATTTTTTTGAAATAAAGAATAAAAAATCGGAAAGAACCCAATTCCATGGCATCAGAAATTTGCATTTACCCTGTCTTTGCAAACGGCGTTTGATCGCGGATCATCTGTTTGTTCATAAGCTGCTTAATGGACAAATTGATTGTCCGTTATTGTCAGAAATGAAATTCAACATTCTCCTTTGTCGCTCAGTATCGCCAAGTGCTACACCAGGGCCGCTCAAAATTTTTCATTGTTAAGAGCGATTAATTATTTTTCAAAATATGAAAGGGTTCACAACTTGGACCCGTTTAACGACTCGACTCTCTGCTATAAACAGAACACAAGTAACGCTTATTTAATATAATGATAACGAACTTATTCCTGTCTCCTTAAATATTCAGAACCTATTTCCCAATATTTCCACCACACTCCACACACGTACCTCACATATACACAACCAAAACATTTCAAATGCTTGTTTCTTCACTCTTGATATCCTCTGAAATTTACTTGGTACATTGAGTTGTGAACTTAATTGGTGCTGTGTATGTATGTTGCCTTGAAATATTACTGTTAATCTATCATACATAGCTCTGTGTGCATAAAAATAAAATATAAATAAATAAGTAAAGTGATAATTTAAATAACAAAACAAAGCTACGTACATACTAAGCCATAGATGATTATGATTTTTTATTTCCTACTATTTATTTGCTTATATCAATATGTATAAATCCCATCATTCAGATAAAGAAATCTACCTTGGAAATACGGATAAATTCGACAATCCTAGTGTGAATTTTTTTTTGTTATCTGCATAATTTTTCTACGAAAATAATTAATCATTTTTGTGTCTTTGTTTTGAAATGAAATGCTGCACAGATTAGAGATAAAAATGATAAGATAAAGTGAATCAAGTATTTTGCAGACACGGGCACATTGATCAGTCGATATTCAGAATTCACCATTTCATTTTGTTAGATATAATAAAATGGCAGACGACAAAAATGTAAGTTTGTACAATAGTATTTTAGTACGATACAAAAAAAAAGAAGAAACTCGAAATCAAACTAAAAAAAGTGTGAAATAAACAAAGTAGAAAAATAGTTCAAATGAAATAAAACAACTTTGTAGTATAATTAAAATTTACTAGTTGGCATTTGTTTTAAATAGAGTGAATCATGTTACAAAGTTGTTTTATTTAATTGAATTTTACAATGATTTACAAAGTGAGTGGTTTTAGTATAAATAATGGAAAAATGTACCTATCAAACGTGTACAAAATTGAGTTATAAATTAATTCAACTAAAGACGTATTAAAACAATCATGTTTTAACAAAATAGGGAATAAATAATTTATTTGAAAAATGTGTATTTAAAAAAGTATGTGAAAAGTGAGTTCTATTATAAAATTAAATACGAATTTAATGTCCAGAACTTTAGGTTACCATGCATGAGGGCGTGGATTCGATTCCCGTAGGTGGTCAGTATTAAATATTTATTTATAGGTGGTTTTCATATTAAAATATTTTGGACTGGCACTAATGCGTTTGACTGATCATCTTACATACGAATGAAAGGTTTTTTGGTGCAAGTTGACAAAAATATTGGGGATGAAAGGATGTTTGGTGCAGATTTACGAGATTGTATATTAGTCGCGTAAAAGTAAGCTTTTAGATTGCATTAAAGACTTTTCAGTAAATTGGTTTTTACATAATAGTGTTGCTATTTAGTAAGAATTTTTCGTAATTGAGTCTTCGTTTATAGGAGTTGGATCCTTAGAAATACCTAAATTTGCTATTTTACGCTGAATGAAAAATAATGATAATTAGTATTTATATCCAAGGACAGACACTTCACAATAAATTATGGTACCTTAAGTTTTAGGTATAATATAATAAAACGTGACTTGGAGAAAAGCACTTAGGGAAGTTTTTTTTTTTCGTAGATTATCATTATTATTATTAATCGTTTTAAATGGAAATTTTTCGTTCACCATTAAAATTTAATTTGATTGCTTTGTTGGCTCATTATTAATTATAAATCGGAGATAATTCTCCAAAATATTTTCCAAGTATTTATCTGCTATATTCTAACATTATCCCCTGAAGTGCAATTAATGCAATATACTCCAAACAAACATATTCATATTGACTGGTCTATATGGAATAAAAGGCGATTTGCTGTATGTAGACCTTCGAACAAAAATTCACTAGAAGGGGTGTTTTCATACAAGATTTTCTCAAAAAGTATACGCTTCCTAGGGTTAATTTCATAACACCACTTATTATCAAATTCTCCAGCACTTGTGACATAGATGTCTAGCGATGACGTAGATGCCTATTAATGACGTAGTAAATGACGTAGTAGGTAACTAGACACCTCAGATACGGTGGGATTATTCAAGTATGGAATGCCACTTCTATGAAATTCTTGTTTGAAGAAGTTGACATGATCTTTGGGTCATCCCATGGGTACAGTAAAAAATGTAAACAAAATAATCGATTTTTATTTTTTTTAGAAAAAAAAATCTACACTGGTGACGGACGGTGCCCGTAAACTACATTCTCCGTCTCAGCCACAGTCCCCTCAAGCAAAAGTCTTCCCCTATCAAATTTTCCCAAAGAGTCCAGTTATAAAGGAAATAGAAAAAAACTACAGCGATACTAGCAAATATTACCAAGACATGGCAGACAAATACAAACAATAACAAGTTATAAATTGTTAGAACAATAACAATTTTGTTAGCTATGACAAATGAAAATATCTTGCAAAGATAACTCACGCAATCACAAATTATTCAAAATTAATATGGTTATTGCTGTTTTAGACAATTGGCAATTGTCATATTTTTTAAATCTCATTTACTTCATAAACTGCTTACGATCTTAAACGATGCTTAAACGTCCTAATCTGAAAACTTTTAAGTTATATTGACATGTAAACTATTTTACTTTTGAAACTAAAAACTCATCATCATACCATATCCGCTCCCTATGTGGAGCATATGGAATCCACAAACTGTCCACAAACTCCAGGTCAAGCGATCGGCCGCCAGCTCCCGTGCATCCTCCCGAGTCAAGTCCACGTCCCGCAGCTTTGACGCAAAGTACTGATGAATTGTCAACAGTGGACGACCAGGACGCCGAAAACCTGATGCCTTGCAAAATAGGCAAGCATGGTTAAAGCTCTCGGGAGGCATACGCAGTACATGGCCCAGCCAGCCGAAACGCCTTCGCCGGATGACAGTAGATACCAAGGGTTGCTGTGTCCGCTGCCTCACCTCTGTGTTCCTTACAAACTCACGAAATAGAATAGAGATAGAGATTATTTTAATATTATTATTTAAAATTAATATTACCTTAAAACGGCTTTCATAATCTACCTATTTGAAAATACCAAAATTTGATATACCTATACACGTGCATAACTCAAGAAGTTTTTCATTGTTATTATTGCGTAGTAATTGGATACTTCTACGTGACAGAATAATGCTTTGTGTTTCAGAAAAAAAACTGTTTTACATGTGAATGCCAATACGAAAATGTGCAGTAATGTAGAAAATATTGTGCTTAAAAGTATTGGGTTTTTAATAGATAAATAATAAGTGAATAAATTGTGATTCGTTGAAAAATGCTGTTTTCGTTTTCCCGTCTTACGTTATTATTTTGAAAGTGTATCTTAAATTGGAAATAATAAAGTTGTGTACAGGTATTCACATTACACTTGTAAAATAACAAAAAAAAAACAGATTATTTTGGGTTATTATGCTGCATTTTTGGGCACGCGTTGCCGACGTTACGGAGCTCATTGCAGTGTCCATCTTCCGTACTGAAGTGTGAGTATGAATTGAGTGTGGTAAAGTAAGATGATGTGGTAAGAATCACTGAGTACCCGTCTGATGATGACGATGATGAGTACCCGCCTCGTAGCATAGTGGTAGCGCATTTGGCTACCGCGCATGAGGTCGCGGGCTCGATTCCCGTAGGGGGTCAACATGAAATATTTATTTACATGTGATTTTCATATTCATGTTTCATGTGTGATACCTTGGACTGGTTCTTAAGCGTAAGACTGATCATCTTACCTTCATGTAATAAAAATGATCAAGATACATTGCACTTTGTGTACCAATGCAGTGCCCTATGCACCATTGGGTGCGGATAAGGGAAGGTAGTAGTAATTGATACGTCGCGTTGGTGATCGCAGTACTGGTTGATATTTAAAATGTTTAAAAAAATTCTTTGTATCGCTGAAATCCAGAGAAAAACGTCGAGGAACGTTTGAATGACAAAACGAAATAGGCCAAGTGACCATGCTTACTCTAAATCTGGCGGAGAATGTTGTGCCCTATGCACCATTGGATGCGGATAAGGGATAGTAGAGTACCACATCATCCCTGTATTAGGATTCTTGTGACTACACTTGAACTATCGAAGATTTTCTTTACAAGGAAAATGTTATGAAGCAACCTTGAATACCAGAGAAATTGGATTACGTAAGCCCTAACGATAACAGTACATACATTATAAAATAATGTTAATATGGTTTTTAAATTTCCTTCCACTACAAGTAGATTCCTATTTGGTGTCACTATGTTTTCTAATAATATAATGATATTCACAAATACAAATTTTAACAAAAATATCATTCATAGATTATTGATACAAAATAAGTCAATTGATAAATATCTTCAACATAATCACATTTTAAAAACATTGTGTCATGGTGGCGAAGAAAATAACTTTTTTCGAGAGCGAGATTTTCGCTTTTATGGTTATCAGAAAAGCGTAAACTTTTAAATTGTAATGTTACATAGCTGTCTGATACTTTATTTTAAAAACAATATACTGAATAGTAAAAAGTTGCTCTTCAAAAGTAATTCTTCACCATTATTTTATGGCGTTTTTTTTTAAATAATTTTCACAAACATGTTTCTGTGGTTTCATTTTTTTTATCCTCACTTCGACGAAACAAAGACATAATTAAATTAAAATTAAACTAAATCAATTAACGGTTAAATTAATCAATGAGTTGTAGCATTGAGCTCCCCAGAGGGAACCAAGAATTGTCAGAACATTCAGTAATAATATTTTTTTTATTCACCAATAAAATAAAATAATTTAAATCAAAAGCAGACCTATATATATGTCAAGTGTTTTTTCCTGTCAAGCTTCTACACAATATTAAAAAAAAGCTTTTTTATGCCTTAGGTTACAAGTATCAGCGTCGCGACGCTGGCTCTGACGCCGACGCCTTGGTTCGCGACGCCTGTGTCCTACGCGTCCTATAAAAATTGAACCTTCTTCCCACACGTCCGCATTGCGGGCGCCCCGCGCCGCCGCACCGCTAAGCCTTCACTTTGGGGATGTGCTAGTATCGGAGGCTCTACTGCTAGCAGGACTTATCCTAATAGACCACTGTACTTTTTGAAAATTGCAGCATCAATAATAAATTGGATTGTGGTCTAGTGGCAGTGTCGTGGACTCGTGATTGGAATCCATAGGTTCAAAACTCACTCTATCACACATTTGTGTTCTTGTTTTCTGGCACAGTTATTTGACTGTTTGAAAGCGGTCTTGAAATATAAATATTAGAAAAGATACTGCATAATTATTATTTACACGTGTAAAAGATAAAATTATCAACAATGATAATAATTATTGTATATCTTTATTATGTTTAAGATTGTGTATCTAACATTAAAAAATCTTTACTGTTTGAGTTTATTATGTCTGTTGATTAAAAGTTAATTAATTCTTTACCTTTATAAGCATATATAATTTTTTATATCAAATAATATACCCATTGTTATTTGTCATTAATATAAGATTATTTGGCTTAATAATGTGCAATCCGAAGATCCGTCGGCAGTTTGCGTCAGAGGTGCGGGACGTGGAACTGGCGACCGATCGCTCGGCTTGGAGGCAGTTTGTGTATTCCATATGCTCCACCTAGGGAGCGAATATGGTATGATGATGACGATGGTAAATAATCTTCCTATTGCATTATTGTTTTATGACCTAAACTGCTTTATAGGTCTATATTTACCACACGCACCTATATTGATGCTTAAATTTAAAACGCATAAAAAATGTGTTTTTTTGCTTTTTTTATGTTTAAAAAAAATCATTCTCACCTTCGAAAAGGTATTTGTTTGATGTTTTCCACCCATTTTGTTTAGTAAAATATAACAAAATACAAACTTGGACAGCAAAAATATATTGACAACCATCTCAGATTTCTTATTAATAATTATTATGGAATACCACCAACAAAGCAATAGTATTTAATCTTAACAGTGAACGAAAAATAGAGAGTTGGCGATATTTTAGATAATGGCATCTTTTAAAACGATATTACTGCAGTAGTGATTATCGCCGGCAAAAATATTGAGTATTTTAGTTGAGATTTTTTCTGTCTCATTTCATAATATAATATAGTATGTACAATGTAAAAGCCCTATGGGCGTCAAAGAAAGTAAATAAATAAATAAATAAATACCTAAAACTAGGGGATTTCTTGTGTATCATAATTAATTGTAAGCTCATTTGCTGCTTTTGAAGCTTTTTTCCTCCTGGGTTTTTTTGTATCTCAGTAATATAGTTTCTAATCCTCATTATCATCATAATTTCAGTCCCCTTGCCGCCCCCACTCGTCCCGATCCTGCGCCGTCCCATCCATCGCCTTCCAGCAAACTTCCTGATATCGTCCACCCATCTCATCGGTAGACGTCCTTGAGGCCTCTGGTTTCTCGGTCTTCACACCGTAATGCGTTTCGTCCATCTGTCTTCCGTCATTCTGGCTATACGACCGGCCCATTTCCACGTCAACCAAGCTATTCGTTCTACCACGTCGCACACCTTTGTCTCGCGGCGGATTCAATCGTTCCTTAGCATTTAATAAGTATACTATCTCCCGAGAATCTTCAGAATGCAAGGAAATTCATATTGAAAAGCAGTTGCGTAGCAAAATATAAAATGCAACGTCTAGGTATTGATTTCGTTTTTATATTATTTCATTATGAATCTAGATTATTACGTTTTCAGTCAGTTACATCTTGGAAAAATTATATTATGTTTGTTCTTCACAATTTCAAGGCAATAAACTTCTGAAGTGCAAAAGAACGCCGCAAAAATAAACACAAGGCTTTCCATTAGGAATCGTCAATTTGCAATTCATTAAAATCAGATATTATTGATATCCCAACAGAGACAGAGAAACTCTAGAAACGAATGTAGGTTATCTAGGCGTTCACAAGGCTTAATACCTGTCATTGGCTGGGTTAAGTGGCCACTTGATGTAGTACAACATTCCCCGTTCCACCCATCATCTGATATGACTAACAAAATATGACTTTTTTTGGAACTACTATATATTAAACTAGTCTTCGAAATTTTTTATGCTGGTGTCATCTATTGAGAAGATTGTTAAGAATTTTTTTGGCAATCATCTTTATTAGTTTAGGTAAGGCTCTACCGAGCTTTATTACTTACTAGAAGACGCCTAAAGATATCTCTCCAATTTTTGTTTGCTTTATATTTTAACCAGTAAATCTTTTAAACAACATTTTGAATGTATACAAATACTTGTAGACAACTTGTAGACAGAGTTTCTTTGTCTCTGTTGGGATACAAGTATTGGTCTACAAGTATTTGTATACATTCAAAATGTTGTTAAAAAAAATCAGTATTTCTAGAATGTTTTCTAATAATGTATAAAATACGCATAAATGTATTATAATACAATCTTTATAACATAAAATATAGTAATAGCATAATAATATAATTTATAGAGTCAAATTATGCTACGACGCCAACGCGGACGTAAAAAAATTTGCTTCATGACTGCTTTTTGAGCTTTTAGCAAATGGGTCAAGAATTGTTAGACTTGCACCTCCCCATCCTATTACACCATAGGCAAGGCAGAGAATAATAGTTGAACAGTCAAAGACAAAATTTTAGCCAAAATTGTTTAATAAGACGCTGAATAAGTAAAATTTAAATGATTTTACATTTAAAAGAAAAAAAATTACTTTGATTAAAGTTTCTCTGTCTCTGTTGAGATATCAATTGTAAAGTTCTGTATTCATACTCGTACAACATATTAATTTGTCACTCAAAATACTTTTGTCTTCTGTTTTTATTATTTTTATTTTTGTGTGATATGTCGTTAAGTGTAATTTTCAGTGTGTAAATCTTAAATGCTATGCACTCGTATACAACTGATTTTTTTTTCTTTTTCTTTTTTAGCTTGCCGCATCCCATCGGTTTCTTGGAACAGGCAATTGCCCATTTAGAAACCGATAGGGCTGATCGGAGTTTTTCTACTTTATCTTTGTATGTAGGTACTTATAATATACCACTGCTCCAGTATTCAGTTTATCTACGATATTTATTATGTTATATGCCTATGTATCTAGATATTTAAGAAACTCTAATTGTACAACATTGTTATACGTTTGTACATAAATTAAAAAAATTAAAAAAATCTTAAATAAAGGTGTTTAATGAAAAACCATTTAATGTAATAATAATGTAGATATGAAAAACAGATTCAATAAAATGTTTTCTTCGTAATATTACCGTCGTAGGCCTTGCTCGTAATTAATTGTTTGTTCTCTTGTTCCCCTTTCTTGTCTAGTTAGGCTTCGGAATATAATATAACAATCGACGGTAGGTACAGAATAATCTGTGCCCCGAGGGTCATAGGTCGTAGTATGTCGGTTTTTTGTGAAGAAGCGTAGGAGATTCATTACCATTTCTTTTTCGATTATCGTTGCACCCTATTAAAAATTTTCTTTGCTCCATAATTTCTTATATTTTTATGATTCAAAAATAATAATTTAAGAGAGGACACACTCAAAATGTTGTTCATAAAATTTAGCTGGTGAAAGTTATAAGCATAACAAATTGAAGATTCATCTTCAAGGCGTTTCCTAGTAGGTGATATAATTCGGTAAGAATTTCACTTGCAATCATAAAGGTTTCTGCTAAAATGCTTAGCAATTTTTCAATGAATGAAGAGGTTAGAGAGTGTTCACATGTGAAGCGTCGCGCTATTTTACTGTATACTATGGCAAGATATGGATATCACATACTAGGTGTGAAATGGGGAATGTTGTAATACATCAAGTGGCCACTTAACCAGCCAATGGCAGGTCATAACCCTGTAAACGCCTAGATATCCATATTCCCTTCCAAATTTCTCGTCTCTGTTGAGATGTCAAATTGTAAATAAATAAAATTTAAGAGAACTTGTAATTAGCTTCAATGTTTTATTTCCGACCTACTACCACTACTACTACTTCCCCTTATCCGCACCCAATGGTGCATAGGGCACTGCATCGGTACAACAAGTGCAGTGATTCTTGATCATTTTATTACGCTAAGATGATCAGCCATACGCTTTGGTACCAGTCCAAGGTATCGCACATGAAATATTTATATGAAAATCATTAGCATAGTGGTAGCGTATTTGGCTACCGTGCATGAGGTCGCGGGTTCGATTCCCGTAGGGGGTCATCAAAAAATATTTATTTATTCTTCTTTTTCTTTTTTTGCCACGTTCGCTCCTATGTGGAGCATTTGGACATCACTAGATCCCTCCAGGAGACCCTGTCACCAGCCAGCTCTTTCGCCTCCTCCCACGACAGGCCCGCATCCATCAGCTCCGAGCCCGAGCTGCCTCTTCTTTACGCCTGCAGGATCCCGCCGTCCTGGCAGACCGTCGATATTTATTTACATGTGATTTTTTATTTTCTAACTCTGTGCTTTTTTTCTTTTCTCACGTATAAGCTGTAGGTTCTCTCTAATAATAATAAATAAAAAAAACTCGATTTAATATATTTTTTAACATATTTTTAGTCATATTAAATTAAAATAATATTATTTTTTCAAATACACGTCGTTCTGATTCGTTTATTAATTTTTAAGGAAGGTGACATACTTTTAAAAAAAAAATCTCAAATCAAATTTGTTTATCAGAGGTATAAAATCTTTATCTCCATAAGGATCGTATGGCTCTTAAGATTCTATACTTCTGTTGAACAGAAATATAGATTTTATTCTGAAAATGGTCGGAGCCATGGGTGTTAAAAATAATAAATTAAAATTCTACCTACAGTTCTGCAATATTTCATTTACCAATACGGGAGGCAATTCTACCGTCTAAAGACTACAGCACTTAGGCTTATAGACATAACGTGTGACGTATATGTATAATGTTGACATAGATGCCTATTGATGACGTAGTGAGTGTAGTAAAGGGTAACTAGACACATAGATATGGTAGTATTTTTTAAATATTTTTTAATATTTTTATTTGTTTATACCGGTGTTTCTTTTAAACTGAGACGATCATATATTAAAAAAAATAGCCACTCTACGGAAAAAAATGTGCATAATCAAAATTTAATCATACCGCGGGGGAAATACATTAGTGTTAAAATTAGTAGCCCTCACCCCTCCATGTAGGTGGGGCGGGGGGTAACTTTGAAACTAAGATAGGAACACCTATTTTTTATATTGCAGATTCGGATTTTACGGCTAAAAATACGTAGGATTTGACTGAAACATTTTGTTCGGTTCATGATAGATGGCGTGAAAATAGGTGTTCCTATCTTAGTTTCAAAGTTACCCCCCGCCCCACCTACGGAAGGGTGAGGGCTACTAATTTCAACACTAATGTATTTTCCCCGCGGTATGATTAAATTTTGATTATGGACATTTTTTCCGTAGAGTGGCTATTTTTCGAGATATTTGACAGTCTCAGTTTAAAAGAAACACCCGGTATACAGCCAACTGACATACCTACACTTATTTTAAATATGTACAGTATTAATTTCTAACAATTAAGTCATATTATTGGCTATCTCTTGACTATCTAAAAATATTTAAACATGTATGTATGTATTTTTCAAGTATAAAAAGTCACTTCTCTGAAATTCTTGTATGAAGTTTATTACGTCTTCCACTAACTTTTAGTAAACGTATACACGTTCCTGTAAAGCAGTGAAATAAATTCAAGTGAAATTCTCTCCTAGACAATTATAAACAAAGATGGAAGCTGGTTCCACTCTATGCTGGTTGTGACCAGAATAGGTAATTACGTGTACGGCTTCCGTAGAGCCTTTTATAAGGAACAAATTCAGAGCCTCCAATTTCAGTATAATCTGTACAGCTGTTTATTTATTTAAAAGACAGAATAAGTTAGGCGTTTTAGCATTTTACCCTTATTTAATTACTTTCACTTTTTCACTTTTCAAATTAAAAAAAAGGTATATATTTCATTTTGTATCCCTACAGAGATGAGGTAGAATTTTTTCAAATTCAGGAATATAGATATTCGAGCGTTTACAGGGCTTATGACCTGTCACTGGCTGGGTTAAGTGGCACTTTATGTACTACAACATTCCCCATTCCGCTTATTAGCGAATATCCACACCAGGTAACATTTTTGATTTTGTATATATGTTACGAATCGAGAATCATCCACCAGCTAGAATCATCACCACGAGCGAAAGATCCGTCTTTTCATTGAAAAAAATCTACCTCATCTCTGTAGGGATATAAAATGAAATATATACCTACTCCCGTCTTGGGATAAAATCCAGATTTGTGTACAAGTATTTGAACACGCCCAAAATGTTGTTAAAAAAAGGTGTTTTATTTTACATAAAAATAAATCATAATATATCAACTGTTTAGAGCTGGCTGGGTGACAGGGTGTCCTGAGGATCTAGTGATGTCCACATGCTCCACATAGGAGCATACTGCGAAAGAAGAAGAAGATAATTATCAATGTATATAAACAACATTTTAGAGAGTGTCCAAATACTTGTAAGACAAAAAACTGATTTCACCCATTACGGCTAATAAATTACATTGTGACATCCTCAACAGAGACGAAAATTTGGAAGGGAATATGATATCTAGGCGATTTTACAGGGCTTATGACCTGGTCATTGGCTTGGTTAAGTGGCCACTTGATATATTACAACATTGCCCATTTTCACCTAGTATTTTGATTATCCATATCTGCCAATATACAATAAAATTGCGCAACGCTTCACATGTGAACACTCTCTGTCATCTATTGAGAAAATTGCTAAGCATTTTAGCAGAAAATCAGCTGGTAAAAGTTATAAGCATAACAAATTGCAGATTTCATACTTCAGTCGCGTTTCCCTAGTAGGTGATATAATTTCCGTAAGAATCTCCACATGCAATCAATAAAGGTTTCTGCTAAAATAGCGTAGCAATTTTCTCACAATAGGAAGACAGAGAGTGTTCACTTGTTAAAGCGTTGCGCCATTTTATTGTATATTGGCATATATAAGAAAACAAATACTAGGTGAAATGGGAATGTTGTAATACATCAATGGCCACATAACGCACCAATGACAGGATCATAAGCCCTGTAAACGCCTAGATATCCATATTCCCTTCCAAATTTCTCGTCTCTGTTGAGATGTCAAATCAATGTAAATATTTTAATTATTAAAAGTTAATGTTACATTTACATTTTACATAATTCAAGATACACTAAAATAGTTCACTTAACTTCTTGCTGCTTCTAATTAAAAATAGTAACACATAACATTGTTTATTTCAATCATAATTCATTATAAAGTGTTACGAAGTGAATGCCAAATCCATCAACAAAATTGAATATTATTTTTGAAGGAAATATTTAAGCCCCCAGAATTTGAAGTGAAAACTTCGAGTTGTGCCTCGAACTTGGCTGGGGGGAAAGCTAAGTTGATTATTTTGTAATACAAGATTAACTGCAACAGGTTGGGAATTGTAGTATATAACAAGACACAAAATTTTTGATAAAAAAAAGGTAAAAAGCACTGGGGGTAAGCGGGAAAACCGTTTCCAGTTTAAACTTCTTCGTTTTACTTATTTAACCCAAATGTTTCTTACATAGTGTTGACAATGGGGCATTTTTTTTGAAACACCATCTTGCTTTCTCCAATTGAAAAAAGAAAGTCTTAGAACATAATAATTACGGAACAATAACACAGCACTTTTTCCCCAAGTCAAACAATAACATATTCGAACAAAAATTTTTCAGAAAGGCCCCAAAAAAAAATTACGGTTGGGGTTCTATTTCCCACATCATCAATACACCCTCGTTACATAGACATTTGTCACACTTCGTGATTGCCCTAGTGCGGGTCTTTAGACTGTGGGTTTATAAAATGGGGATGAAATTAACCTTTAAAAAGCGTAATTTTGGAAAATTTGTAGGAAGGGGCCCCCCAGTGAATCTTTTTTGTAGACCCATACCGGTTTCCCCAAATGTGTATTTATTTCTTTAAAAAAAATGTTTAATTTTTTAAAAATTTTTGGTAAATTTATTCCCTTGGTATCTACGTCACCCGGCGAAGGGGTTTCGGCTGGGTAGGCCAATCACGTATCCTCCCGAAGCCCCACCATGTTCCTTTTTTACAAGGCACAGTTCCGCGTCCCGGTGTCATGTTGCAATTGTCGCATTTTGGGCAAGGGTGCGGACGTGGGCTTGACTTGGAGGTGCACGGGAGCTGCGGGGCCCGGGTTTGGGCCCGGGGGCGTTTTTTTATTCCAATCTCCCCAAGGAGCGGATTGGGATAATAATGAATAAATTGGGGGTCCTGGGGATTAGAATCGCCGGAGTGGGGGTTCGAACCGAACGGTGGGCTTTTGACTATCCACTCTGTCACATTGGTTTTATTTTATCAAAAGGGGTTTCTTTCAAATTAAAATACGTAAATTGGAAAAAAATTTTTTTTATTTATTTACGTTTGAACAAAAATAAGTATTTATTTTATTAAAACTTCGTTAAAAATAAGCAAGTGGAAAGCCGGCTTTTTTGTTTTAAGAAATATCTTTACAACCAACCCTAAAAGATAGGTTCTTGCCCGATGAATCCAGTTTCCCCGACGACATCGACTCGACTCGGCGCGTATTTTTAAAAAAAGGGCCCTTTTCTGGAATTTTGGTGTCCGCTCGGGAACCTTTAGGCGATCCACCCCAATTGAAAAGTTTTAAGGTCCAAAGCTTCTATAATTTTAAAAACTTTCCCGTGTGCGGCAAAGCGAATTTTTTCGACTTTAAAATTACGCGAACTGATGAGCGCGAAAGAATTTTTAAAAACAAAGAAGGGGGAAAAAGGAGAGAAAAGAGAGATTTCCCCCCGGGGATGCCCGGAACCCACACCAATCAATCCAATAAAAAATTGCCCTACCTTGGGGATTTGGATATGAACAGGAAGTCGTCAGGGCTGCAATCCCCATCAATAATTTTCACAAAAAAAAAACACAGCACAAAAATTTTGATCAACAGGGAAAAGGATATTTTTTTAAAGATTCGAAGTTTAAATACATGCGTTTTTTTTTATAAGATGATTTGCGAAAAGAGACTTGCGGGTTTTTACGGGTGGATAATAATTTACAAAAATTTTAACACCCCCATGTGCAAAAAAGGCCGCAATGTTGAATTTGGAAAGGGGGGCATAGACAAATGAATATGGGGTAGGGAAACAAGGGTTTACGGGGCAACTTGTCACAAGAATGAGTACAAAAACTTTAGCCAAACCGAGAAACCAAACCCGGGTTTTAAATATTTATAGCACAAAAAAAACAAATCTACGGAACAGAGTCTAATAAGCGCATTTTAAATTTTTTTTTAATATCATTGTACTATTAGGGGTTTCGGGTTTTTTTTTAAATTTTCCAGGCAGTGCTTTTTTAAAAAGAAATTTTGGGTTTTTTTTAACGCTCCCCACTTTTTTTTCCAAATTTTCTTAAAAAATTTGGAAAATTTAGTTTTCATAATACGTTTTAGACTGAAAACTTTTTTTAAACGGACGGTAATAATTATCCCTCGAATTTTGGGCCAAAAAAGTCTAATAAAAAAACCCCCATTTAAAAAAAACTACAAAAAATCCCCCCCAGTTTTTTCCCAAAATAAAAAAATTTAAAAAAAAAATATGAAA